>QRFB01004617.1:1336-12197 GCA_008931105.1 Oenanthe javanica
AGAGATTTTACAAAAACCCTAGCCGCTCTGAGAGAGGAGGAAGATAGAGAGAGAAGAAGTTTTCGGGTGCTAGTACACATCAATCCTTCATGAAAAGTGTTCGTGTGGATACCGTAGAGCGTAGATCGCGAGAGCGGGATACGTGGTGATTAAACAAGCTTTGGACCTCCATTAATCTTCCATTAATGAACTGTTAAAGCTTCTAAAGGTATTTATTCTTTATCTCCGAATTAAATCTTTTGTTTTCGCATGGATCCTGCGGAGGGTTTCGCTATTTTGATTTATTTTTCACGTTTATTCCGCTGCGTTTGTGTCACGAAACCCTACAATTTGTTAGTCTCTGATTGGAATAATCATTATGGCGCGTGTTTGTCACGAAAATCATTTCATATTTAGACATAGATACACACACATATGTTGTATTTTGAGAATTGCACTACTCATTACTCTTCTAATCAAAAATTACCACCTGTCCCGCTACAGGGTATATGCAAGTGAGAGGGAATAGGTTAATTCATATTTTCACTTTAAATTATTAATTGCATATTTTTCCTACTATCCCTCTCTTGAACTCTAAAACCCTAGTTTCTAATATATGCATATCTTTGTACATCAATGGCATCCAAGGGACATTTTTTTCCAAAATTTCAACTTTACTGCTACTAACTATATCTCTATGTTGACTAAATCAGAAGCACCATAAGATTTTCATGTCATTCAAGACTTTTTACAACAGATCTATATTGGGTATGCTCTCCAAGAACCCAAGGCAATCTCAACACAAACTTTGACCAAAATATGGTCGAATGCAAAATTTAATGATGCTGGTGATAATGAGGAGTCAGTCATCACGTTTCAATGCAATGGCTGACATTCCACAACTTCTGAAGTTGTTCATCTCGCCCTTCACATTCCTGAAGTGGCAGCTTATGATGATATAGTGATGATGAGCAATTAAAAGAATTCTTTAAAGCAATAGGCTATGGAGGCAACTTATCTAAGTTGGGAAGCCTCACAAGGCCTAATCTGAGAAGAGAGTGGAGCTTTTTCTTTGACTGCATCACAAGGGCATTCACTACCAAATGCACTAATTTTGATGTCATTCGATAGCTCTCACAAAAATTGGATATTCTCTGACCCATAACTTGCATTTTAATTTTTCCTGTTTATTGATTAGGCAGATAGCTAGTAAAATAAATGATGATTCACACACTGTCTACTTTGCTAGATTTTTACAGTTAATTTTCACTTATCTATTGCCTGAGGTCAATTTTGAGAATGACAAGAGTCCACCTAGCTATAGCATGAATAAGAGAATTTTTGCTGATCTAACAAGAAAAGATGCTAAAAAGGCCGGTGAAGGTAAGCTGCCTAACTTGTTTTATCCCACATGGGTCTGGCTTCTCTTAAATCAGAGAATGCCTGATGTGTATGAGAGGGAATTCTTATCAGTGACTATGAATCAGAGTTTAGTACCCTCTGATTCTAACCCAAGTCAACAACCAAACAATGATACACAACAACAGCCGACCTCTGTAGTCTCCCAAAAGACTTAGTTGAAAAACAAACCTCTTAACAAGTCTCAAAGATAAAAAGAAAGGAAAAGTTTGTCTTAGAGTCTTCTCCCAAGAAAAGAAGATTTATTGATGAACGAATAAATTCTGATGATAGTAATTAAAGATTAGTTTTTCCTTTAAAGAAATCAGCCAAACCAGCGTCTGAGTATACCTGTCAAACCGTGTCGTGTCATTTCTTGTCATGTAATGTCGTGTTTCGTGTACTTTTGGGTATACACGAAAACGACACGATTACAAATCGTGTACTTTGAATTGTGACACGAACACGACATGACTTGTACACGATCAGACACGACACGACACGAAGTACACGAATTTTTTCGTGTACCATTTGTGTACACGAAACGAATAGAAACGAATGGAAACGAACTGTTACACGAAATTGTTAAAATTTTGAAATATCTTATAAAAATATTTTTATAAATTTATTAAGTTATATTATAATATTATTTATTTTTAAAAATTATTTATATATTTATCTATGTCATATACTTCGTGTCGTGTCGTGTACTCGAAGGGTAAACACAAAACCGACACTAAATTTTGCTCGTGTACTTTCGTATTCGTGTACTTTCGTGTCGTGTACTAAAAATGCAGACACAAATACTAAATTTTTGTGTCGTTTCGTGTCGTGTAAATCGTGTCGTGTCCAAAATTGTCGGGTCTACGTCTGAGATTCCACCTGCTCATTTCATGAAGCTATTTCATGTAAACCCCATCTCAGGGCCTGTAAAGAAAAAGAGAATATTGGTCAAGGCTGTAAACTCTAAAGTACTAAACTATGATCAAGTAAAACTCTGATCAACTTCCATCCATAGACTCTGTGTTTATAAAATCTGATGCAGTAATAAACTTTGATGAAGTGATAAAGTTTGAGTTCGATGGTAATGCTACTAGTATTGATGCAAATGCTGCCAATGAAGCTGCTCCAGTAACAATCTCTGATTCTCTTGTTCACTCTCCAAAGCAAATAATTAAGGAGATTTCTTATGAAAGAGTGAGGGAGCTAGCTGAGGAAGTCAGAAAGGAGATGGCTACAAAGAAATTAAAATCATCTCTAGTGTTTGGAAGTTCCAAGCTCTTCACAAGAACAAAGAAGAAGAAACAAGTCTCTTTTGGCCAGGATACACAAAAACCTAACTCTCAAAGTGAGGTAGCAATCTCTACATAGCCAGGCCCACAAGAACCTATCGATCATAGTTCAACAGTAGCCACTATTCATGAAGATGAAGCCAACAAGGATCAGAGGTACAACCCACAAGAACCTTCAACTCAAAGGGTTGAAGAAGTTATTAAGGCCCCAGCCACACAAGAACCATCCAATCAAAGTTTGGATGAAGGCACTGAAACTCTGATAGAAGATTCCACTGTTGTTGATGCTGTGATGACAAACTCTGACGATAATCCATTGGCTATTTTTGATGCAATTATGGTGCAATATCTTTCTGCACAGCCTTTGGAAACTCTATCTACATTTACAACTGCTCAAGGTATAAACTTTGACTTTTCTTCAGAATTTCAATAATCTGACAGTATAAGTTTAGAATTTATTTTTCCAACTTTTACTGCTAGGATGACCATGGATAGTCCTGTAAAGGATACCACTATTTATGTGACCACAGATCTCCTTTCTCAGCCACCTCTTATTTCTGTAGGTCATAGTGATCTGAAACTTTCTTGTGAGACTGAGGTAAAAAGTGTGAAAAACAGAATTAATAATGAGAGGCAGACACTGGTTCTGGTAAAGGGAGAGGTAGATATGAGAAAGAAGTTAGTTACTTCTAGTGAGCAAACTTTGATTCTTAAAAGTCATGAGATGTGTGATGTGAGAAGTAATGAGATTACTTTAAAAAAATAAGATTGATTTAGGATGTTCTGTTCTTTTTGCAGGTACTCAGAGTATAACTACTTCTCAATCATTAAACTCTAAGTTGCCAAACTCCGATGTTCTTGTAAACTCTGATGATGAGGCTGCATTCTCTGATGAACCCATTTTTTAGGATGAAGAAATAATTGATCTTTCCATTCCATTCACTTAGAGATACAACTCTAAGAGATGGCCACATGATGCATATGATGCCTTTGACAGATTGAAGATGGATTATCCTGATTATCTTGTTGTTGAGAAGCTAAAGAAAGAAATAGAATCTGCTCTTGATAATGAAGGAATAAGGAGGGAAGCTATTGACAGGAGTGGACCATCCAATGAAGTTCTTCTCAGTTCTAAGAGACAATCCATATGGGATATGTTTTGGAAATTTTCTCATGAAGATATTTCATGGCCACATGTCCATGAACTTATTCAAAAAGCTGATTCTAAATTAAATTCTGATGAGATGAAGACTGTTCTAAAGGCCACTACTGCGTTAACAAAGGGTCTTCATTGTGAAGTTTGTGATTTAGAGGATTCTGTTAGCAAAGCCAGTGCATCTATTTAAACTTCAGTTTCTGCTACTCAGCATGCCTTAGAATCCAAGATAAAGTTTGTCTCTACAAAACAGGAAGCTCTGGAAGCTAAAGTGGATAAGCTTACTATAGCTGTCACCTCAATGCAAACAATGTTACATACTATTCTAGACATCCTTATTGTCTCTTCTGATGTCAGAAAGGGGGGGAAAGTAAAAGGTTCAAAAGAGAAATGCAAGGAGGATGCTGTAACAAAATTTGATAAACATGAAGATGGTGATAGTAGTGGTGGGGACAGAAGAATAGGGAGTCATAAGGAAGGACACATTAAACAGAGTTTACAAACTTTGACTGACCAAACTCTTATTCTTCCTTCAAACTCTGGTGTAAACCCTGATAGAAACTCTGGCAAACAAACTCTGCTGAATATTGATGAAGAATTAGCAAAGAGACTTGAAGAAGAAGAAAAGTCTGAGAAAATTGAAGAAAGAAACAAGAAGGACGCAGAACTGGCAATGAAATTATTTGAAGAATAAAATCCAGGAATGGATCCAGTTGTTGTGGAAGAAGAAGTTAAGAAAACTGGTACTGACAATGCTCAAGTCCAGTCAAAGAAAAGAAAATATGTGAAGAAAACTCAAGTTCAAAAGAAGCTGCCCATTCAAGCAAAGCCAACTATGGCCAAAAAGTTTCAACAAAGCCAACTCCAGTAATTTCAAAGAAAGCTCCAACAAAACCCAAAACTCTTCTTACTATGCTTGGTACTACTTTTCTACGAGGAAGAACAAGTTTCGAAGATGAAGAAGAAGAACAACAGTCCCTATGCAGAAAGAAGAACCCTGATCTTCTGTGGACTAAATCTGAAACTCTGACTCTCAATGCCAGACTTGGTAAAAACAAGGGTGGTATTGGTGATTCTCAAGCTAAAGTCTACAAAAGTGAAGCAAACACTTGGATGAGCCCGAGGAAGAATTATCACAAAATCATTTAGACAAGCTTATTGTTGTTCAAATTGTAAAAGATATCTTTCATTGTGCTGTTCCAAAAGAGAAGTTATTGTATTTTCTTGAAGATGGAAAAATAATGAAGATATATGAAGAAGATCTAATCCATAAGTCATGTAAGGAATTTGAGTATGTTCTCTATTTGTTGAATGATGAGAATTTAGTTACTACAAAGTGGGTGAAGATTTTGGAGGGAGTTATTGAGGAGAAGAAGAAAAAGAATGAAAGGTTATTGATGGTAAACTCTGTGGAGTACAGACCAGGGTATGTGCTTGAAGATAGGACAGAGAAAGAAATGGTTAAAGGGGATGCAAAGGTAAATATGGTGTTAGGTATTCCTACACTAATATTAAACCCTAATGGATAGAAAGCCTGTTGCATACCTCTAGATGACATAATGGAAAGAACATCAATCTATAACTTGAGAGCTGCAATATTCCAGATTGATGACTCTAGTGATCAAATGAAAGAGCTGAATGAGAAGCTGATTGAATTATTGAAGATTGCTGAAAAGAAATTACTTGATTAGTTTCTGTCTGAAGATTTTTCATATAGGAGAATTTATGTCAAGATGGAAAACTCAAACTCTGGTACATTTGTCTATATGATTTCTGACATCATAAGTTGAATTTATGTTTTATTGAATAAAGCATAAATTGGGGGAGATTATTAGAAAGGAAAACACTGATGTTGTCAGAGAATATCACAAACAGAGTTTATTGAAGAACAAAGTTTATGCTTACGTCATTAGAGTTTAGAAGTTGTCGACAGAGTTTACTCTATCAGAGTTTACTCAAATAAGAATATACTAAATCAGACATTATCAACCGACATAGTTTGTGAGATCAGAGTTTGACAAGGATGGAAATAAAAAAAATCAGAATTTGATTTGGATAGAGAAAGAGGAATTCGAATACAATTATATTACCTTATGAAAGCTATCTTTATCATTATCTGTTTTGTAATTGGATTTGTAACTGTGTATTATATAAACACAGAATTAGGTTAACATTGTATTAATTCAAGATATATCATTCTCATAACCTAGCAGCTCTTAAGAACATTATTTTTCTTGAGATAGTTTTCTAATCAGTTGACCAAAAATTAATACAAAACAGTGGTTTCTTCTACGTACTTGTGTTCATAATCGATTGTTTTGATACTATTATATTCAACCCCCTTCCATAATAGTCTATTTATCTGGGCAACAATGGTGGTGAAATAATTAGTTATGTGGTTAGTTGACATTATATTATATTATATCATATATATATATATATATAATTAGAGTATAAAAGGAATCTTATTCAAATATTATTAAAAATCAAAAATTCGATACTTAATAATAACACATTTAAATTTATCATCTATTTAGTACTAATATATTCTTAAAATTCAAATTTTATCATATAATATATTTTTAATTTTAAAAATATTAATAAAAATTTAGAATTAAAAAAATAGAATAAAATAAACACGGCCTAGGCCTTATAAAAATAACAATACTTCTCGTGTAATCATTAGTCTTTTTCAGCACCAACGGAATTTTGTTAACCTGGGATAAATATGAACACAGTGTGCTTAATTTACTATTTAATTGACACCAAATACATCCAGATTATCATATTTTAAATTTAGTTATTATATATTATTTTTACAATTATATAAAGAAATTTCATATTATGATAAAAGATGTCAAAAAATAATTTATTAATAATTAAATATAAATAAATAGATTTTAATAATAATAATAGACATAAAAGTTGTATTGATATCAATTTAATAAAAATTACGCAATTTACACAAAATATAAGCTAAATTATATTCTACATATAATAAGCATAAAGGGGAGAAATCATTTTCTAACTACATAATATCAAAAATTAAAATTTTATATTTATTGATAATTAGATAGAGAGATTTCTATCGAACTAATAACATATTAACATTTATAATTCGTATTATTATTTCTAAAATAATAACAAAGCTAAATAATATAAATTTAAACAAGTAAAAAAATCATAAATTTTTGTATGAATTTTAAATTAATAAATACGTATAAGTGTTTGTGCTTTACACGGGTTAAAATTTAGTATACATTAAACATATAAAATTTAAAATAAAATTTCTCCTTACAATTTTAGTTTCACAAAAAATTATAAATGAAAATAAAAAAATAAACAGTGATAAGATCTAACCAACCCATATTTTATATATATGTATAATAAGATTATAAAATTTAATCATATCATTATTGAAATAATCAGATAATAAAAAATATGTATTACAACACTCATCTTCAGAAAAAAATTGAATTACTATAAGATTAAGACTTGTGAAATAAAATAATTATATATCAACTCATTAATTATTAGTTACAAGTCATATGAAGTACATTAAGTAAATTATCTAAGGGTATATTAGTTTTAATATTTATATTTAAGTGTGTTAACAAAGTAATAGAACATATTCATAAAACAGATATAAAGAGGGATATGTTCATAAATGACTCCAATAGTTTGGGACATCTATACTATATTATTATAGTTGAAAGATTAAAAAATTTGGTCTAAGGTGAACCATGGAAAAGATCCCAACATTCCAATTTTAGATGAACCATAGAAATGATCTTAATCAATCAATTTTAATAAAATCTAATTTTAAAAAGAATATATATCATACATACAACTCTAACCCCCGGTAGTTCTCTTTTTATACAACTTCTCACAGATAAAATTATATTATATTTAAATTATATTCTATATTTTCTATTTTAAGGATCCTATTTATCCTATAATTTTTATTTAATATATTATTAAAGTTTATGAATATTAATTTATAAATATCATTGTATAATAACGTACAAATCTAACCCCGATAGTCCTGCTTTTATACAACTCCTCACGTATAATATTATATTATATTAACATAAATTATTAACGTTATAAATCTCAAAGTGTGGATGGTTATCGAAAACGGTGTTGTTATTCCAACTAAAGTAGTTGACCAAATTGTCATCGAAAAGAAAGTCAATGAATACACTCGTGAGGAAGAAGAGTTAATGAACATAGCCGCTAAAGCGGAAATGATCTTAACTAATGCACTTGTAGAAAAAAAACACAAACGTGTTAATAACTACAAGTCCGCACAAGAAATGTGTGTTATTCCTAAGAACAATGTCAATATTTGGAGAAGGGGGTTGAATAAAAATATTAAAACTTTTTGCTTCTTTTAATATTTGTTCTTGATGTTTGATAGATTGACAGAATATGTTTGAACAAACAATAGCCGAAAATTAAAGTGAACAAAGAGATTTAAAAATTACCGATGGATTGGTTTTTCCATCAGTTTATATTTTTGCTCAATGTTCCTAGGTTAAAAGATAACCTAGTTTCGTTTTTACAAATTTAGAAAGAATCAACTGATCTTACAATGTGCTCTGAAGCTTGAACAGTTGATTTTAGAAATATTGTCTAACTTCTATATTTCTAACAATGCTACTTCACTTGTTTATATACTAAAGTGTATTTTACAAATCCTATTCTAGGATTGTTTCTATCTGTCTCTCTTTTTCCTTTTTCTTTTTTAGGAAAACAAACTTGAAAGACAGCTACAGATTGAGTCTTCACAGCCACCCTAGGCTATATTCCATAGGTGTGCTTCTGTTCTCTGGATCTACAACTGATAGACTTTCTGTGTTGTCACAATCAATTGGTAATTTGCTGTTAAGCATATCAATTGATTCATCCTTTAATCCACCAACTGATGTTCTTCTTCAATTGATCTTTACATCCATCGATTGATATGGAATGACTTATCGATTGATAAATGTTATCAATCGATATATCAATCGATGGGTCTTCACATCAGTTGATAGTCTTCAATTCCTGACTTGGCTTCTTCGATTGATCTCTCATCCATTGAGGCTTCAATATCAATTGATCACCATTCACTTGTGCAATTTCCTATCTTCAAATAATTACAATTTGACAGTTTAATTTACATATCAATTAATAATCTATATCAATCGACTCTAACATCAATTGATAAGAATAATATCAATTGATTTACACCTTATCGATTGAAATAGACTAAGTACACCTATGCTACAATCCAAATTATCAGTTGACTCATATAAACATTTCAACTGATAAATGGTTTCCTGATCAATTGATATTTATAAATTTTCATATCAATTGATCAGTTACATAAAATAAAACTGATAACATACTTTCATAAATGGTTTATGAACTCATATATTTTCATAAAATATTTATGAACATGTATAAATCTACTTGATGATAACAAAACCCTTAAAAATTTATATTAAGATAGAATCAAGAAATTTAATTAGCACATTAATTTTGGAAATACCAGATTGACAGATAACTCCTGCAAGCAGCTTCAATGTCTTCATTGTCTCCATGATTTAATTAGCTCCTCTTCCTTCTCTTCTCAACATTTTCCTTTAGCTGCCTCATGAAAGAACTCCTCAAAATTGCTTCATCCCTGTCAGTTTCTCTAAGTTGCCTCATAAGGTAATGTATTTATTCATCTGTGATTTTGTCCAGATATTTACAGATATCAAAGAACTTTGTGTTGCCCTCCACATCTGTAAAAATCATAGCATACTTTGGCTCCAACACCACCTTTTTGACCTGTGACTTCCATAGCTTTATAGATGAATCAGGTTCAGCTTCTGTCTTGAATCTCCTTAACTTTGAAATTTGTTGTTGAATCTCCTGAGCAATTGTTGTATTAAGTTTTTACTTTCTGTTGAGTAGATGAAGGATCATCTTTAAAATATTGTAACTCTACCTCATTATCACTTTCATTGAATAGGTGGTCATCACTCCATTTTCATACTCCAATCTCATAGATTCCTCTTGATTAGAAGTAGCAGGATGAGTCCTTACTCCAATTAGTCCTATTTCATTAATTACTGGTACTCCCTTCATATCATAACCTTCAATTGTCACCTCCTCCCTTATTTCTTCTTGTTGACCCTGAAGGTTTTATTGAACCACTATTTCTTGAATAGAACTTGACCTTTTCTTGGCCATAGCTATTTTTCTCTTTTTCCTCAATGGTTGCTCCATTGATTAATCTTTCATATTCCATTCTATTTCCATTTGCCTTGTTATTTCCTCATTTTCCTTTTCTCTTCTTGCAGCATCTGACAATCCTGTAGAAATAGCTTCTTGAAGAATCTTCTGGCCAACTGGTTCTTTCCTTTTCTTTTCTTCTTCAATCATTATGGCTTTACCCTTTTTCTTCTCTTCAAGGGCTTCAAGATCAATTGATAGAAAGGCTTCAGCATTTGAGTTGCTTTCTTTGGCAGCCTTTTGTGCATCTTCATTTATTTTTCTTGTTTGAGCAATGAACTCATTCAAGTCTCCTTTTTCTACTGCCTCTGTCACCAACTCTGTGCTTCTCTTCAAATCTTCAATTCTTTTCCTTTCTCTCTCAATCATTGATTGAGTTTCTCTTTCCCTAGAAATCCTTCTAGCTTCTAGATCAGTTTCAAATTTCTTGAATTCTTCCTTTTTTTTGTTCTAAGTCATCTTTGGGTGAATAAGATGACTTAGATCTTTTTGAAGACTGATTATCCCTGTTACTTCTGTATTTGAATCTTTTTATTACAGAACCACCAATGCCACTTGTCTTGTCCATTCCAAAACCACCTACACCACCACTACAACTGCCTTTGTCATCACCATTATCACCATCATCCTTCTTATTTATATTCTCCCCCTTTTTGTTATCATCAATTAGAGGGGGTGGTGACATTCTGTCAAGAAACTTTTGAAGAATGGAAGCATGAAGACTTTGACCTGCAATTATATCATCCATCTTCTTTTCTAGAGAACCTAC
>QRFB01004617.1:17561-43567 GCA_008931105.1 Oenanthe javanica
CTTTCAACTACTCCATTTTATTGTGGAGTTCTTGGTGCAGAGAAATGATGAGTGATACCTTTTTCTTCACAAAATCCCTTCATTGTTGCATTCTTGAATTCAGTACCATTATCACTTCTAATTTTCTTGACCTTCCATTCNACCCTTCGCCACTAGTCTTGCTTTATTCCTTGTCACTGTACCAGATTCATCCATTTTGTTTCTAAATACCCATTTTGTACCAATGATAGACTTGTTCTTTGGTTTGGGCACCAGCTTCCATACCTTGTTTCTTTCAAATTGATTCAACTCTTCTTGCATAGCAATTATCCAATCAGGATCATTCAAGGCTTCTTCAATCCTTTTTGGTTCTTCTTGAGACAGGAAGCTATTATACAAGCATTCATTTTGAGTTGAACTTCTGGTTTTGACTCCATCATTTGCATCTCCAATAATTAATTCAAAGGGATGGCTTTTTGTCCATTTCCTTTGTGATGGTAAATTTGTCCTTGAAGATGATGCTTCATGATCATTGGAAGTGTTATGATCATTGTGATGTGATTGACTATTTGAGAACCCTCCCCCTGAGATGGACACTCTACTTGAAGATTGTTGAGCAGAGTTGATATCCATCGAATGATTATCAATTGATGTATTATCAGTTGATTGATGATTGTCAACTGATAAGTTATCTGTTGATGTATTGACATCAATTGATAGGAGGATTCTAGGTACTTGAATTCTTAAAATTTCTACATCATCATCATTATCCTCAATATTGCTTGTTGATTCATTTTCAAAATGCAATAGGTCATGAAATCCTTCATCAAACAACCCTTGAATTTTCTTATAATCAAAGACTACATGCATAGATTCCATAATAATGTGTAATCTAAGATTGTAGACTCTGTATGCTTTGGTTGTTATTCCATATCCAACAAATATAGCTTCATCAGCTTTGGCTTCAAATTTTCCTAGATTTTCACCTTGATTTCTCAGTACAAAGCATTTGCAGCCAAAGACATGAAGAAAGTTAACTGTTGGCTTCTTGTCTTTCTTTATCAATTGATATGGAGTTTTGCCTTGAAGTTTATTGATCATGGAAATATTTTGAATGTAACAAGCAGTATTAATTGCTTCTGCCCAGAAGTATGTAGGAAGTTTTGCTTCTTCTAACATAGTTCTAGCAGCTTCAATCAAGGTCCTATTTTTCCTTTCAACTACTCCATTTTGCTGTGGAGTTCTTGGAGCAGAGAAATGATGAGTGATACCTTTTTCTTCACAGAATTCTCTCATGGTTGAATTCTTGAATTCAGTACCATTGTCACTTCTAAATTTCTTGACCTTCCATTCAGTGCCATTGTCAACATTCTTCACATGATTGATAATTAATTTGCTTGCTTCATCCTTAGAATGTAAGAAATATACCCATGAAAATCTTGTGAAGTCATCCACAATTACTAAGGCATATTTCTTTTTGGCAATTGACATGATGTTGACTGGACCAAATAAATCCATGTGGAATAATTTCACAGGCTTATCAATTAATGATTCAAACTTTGACTTAAATGATGTTTTTCTTTGTTTTCCCTTTTGACAGGCATCACACAGTCCATCCTTGGTGAATTCCATCTGTGGAATGCCTCTAACCAGATTCTTTCTAACCAATAAATTCATGGCTTNCTTCATAATCATCGGAAGTGTTTTGATCATTGTGATTTGATTGACTATTTGAAAACCCTCCCCCTGAGATGGACACTCCNCCAACCAGATTCTTTCTGGCCAATAGATTCATGACTTTGAAATTCAAATGGGCTAGTTTCTTGTGCCAAATCTAACTTTCATTTGAATTTGCTTTGCTTAGTAGGCATGTCATTGAATTTGCCTTTACAGAGTGAAAATCAGCCACATAGACATTCCCTTTTCTTTCTCCAGTTAAGAGAATTTCACCAGATTCTTTGTTGGCTATGATGCATGATTCAGTTGTAAACCACACACCATTACCATTATCACACAGTTGACTAATACTGAGCAAATTGTGNGAGATTCCTTGTTGGCTATGATGCATGATCCAGTTATAAACCATACACCATTACCATTATCATACAGTTGACTAATACTGAGCAAGTTGTGCTTCAATCCATCAACTACTGCTACAGGTTCAATGATAACATTATCTTTTGCAATTGAGCCATATCCCAGGGTGAAACCTTTGNTTAATTGTTGGCTTCTTGTTCTTTTTCATCAACTGATATGGAGTTTTGCCTTGAATTTGATTGACCATGGAAATATTCTGAATGTAGCAAGCAGTATTAATTGCTTCTGCCCTGAAGTATGTAGGTAGTTTTGCTTCTTCTAACATAGTTCTAGCAGCTTCAATCAAGGTCCTATTTTTCCTTTCAACTACTCCATTTTGTTGTGGAGTTCTTGGTGCAGAGAAATGATGAGTGATACCTTTTTCTTCACAGAATTCTTTCATTGTTGCATTCTTGAATTCAGTACCATTATCACTTCTAAATTTCTTGACCTTCCATTCAGTGCCATTGTCAACATTCTTCACATGATTGATAATTAATTTGCTTGCCTCATCCTTAGAGTGTAAGAAATATACCCATGAAAATCTTGTGAAGTCATCCACAATTACTAAGGCATATTTCTTTTTGGCAATTGACATGATGTTGACTGGACCAAATAAGTCCATGTGCAATAATTCCAGAGGCTTATCAATTGATGATTCAGACTTTGACTTGAATGATGCTTTTCTTTGTTTTCCCTTTTGACATGCATCACATAGTCCATCCTTGGTGAATTCCATCTGTGGAATGCCTCTAACCAGATTCTTTCTAACCAATAAATTCATGGCTTTGAAATTCAAGTGGGCTAGTTTCTTGTGCCAAATCCAACTTTCATCTGTATTGACTTTGCTAAGTAGACATGTCATTGAATTTGCTTTTACAGAGAGAAAATCAGCCACATAGACATTTCCTTTTCTTTCTCCAGTTAAGAGAATTTCACCAGATTCTTTGTTGGCTATGATGCATGATTCAGTTGTAAACCACACACCATTACCATTATCACACAGTTGACTAATACTGAGCAAATTATGCTTCAATCCATCAACTAGTGCTACAGATTCAATGATAACATTTTCTTTTGCAATTGAGCCATATCCCAGAGTAAAACCTTTGCTGTTATCTCCAAAAGTAACTCCTGGGCCAGCCTTTTCCACAAACTTTGTGAGCAGGGACAAGTCTCCAATCATATGCCTTGAGCATCCACTATCCAAATATCAGAGATTTTTCTTCTTGTTTCCCTGCATACACATAAAACAATCAAGTTATTTTTGGTACCCAAGTTGCCTCGGGTCCTCTTTCATTAGTTGCAGCATGAGGCTTTGTTGCGAACTTTGGTTCCTTTTGTTTTGGTGAATTTAAATCCACTTTAACTTTGGGAGTTGGCTTTTGGGGCTTAGACACCTTGGAACTCATGGCAGAATTTTCATGCATTTCATTATCTACATTAGGCATGTTACATGGCATACCAAGAATGTTTATATTTGCATATGCAAAGATGGGATTATGCATGTATGGAATTTGTGCATAAGGCATATGAACATTGGGTGCAACTAAATTAGAAGACATGGCATTCATGAGCATAGGATTGGTAAACATGGCATATACATTTAAATCATTTGAAGATGGATATAAATTTCTTTTCATTCTTGTATTGCATAGACAAATGACTTACACTGCCATATTTAGCACATACCTTTTTGGGAGCGTACATGTCAGGAGTGTAGTTGTTGTGCTTATTAATGCCTACTTTACCATTCCTATTCTTTTTCTTTTTCTCAGACTTAGGTTGAGTAATTTCCACAGGTGCTATCTTTTCTAATTTCTCTTTTAGTTGTTTCTTGGATAAGCTACCTATGTTAATCTTCTCAGCTTCAGTCTCAACCTGATTTTTGGTTCCCTTAACAAAATTGATATGAGTGCTCAATTTGTTCTTTTTGTTAGCCATTGATGATTTACTTGTCGATGGATGCTTATCAGTTGATTCAGCATCAATCGATTGATAATCCTTATCAGTTGATGAAGGATTAGCAGTCGATTGATTTTTATCCATTGAAGTATCAGTCAATGGCCTGCCTATTTATTTGGGGAGTTCTCCTAGAGTATCTACACATTGAACATCAATAATTTGTTTGGCAGTTTTAGCAGACCTATTCCATTTGTTAATGGTTTCAATTTCTTCAGCCAATTGTTCTTTTAACAATTCTTCTCTTTTCAAACTGTTTACTAGTTCATCTCTAGCATCCTTACTCTCCTACTTAAATCTATCTAAACAAACAAGTTCATTATCAAGAAAAATATTCCTCTCAGTTAAGACATCAATGGTGTTTTTCAATTTGAGATTTTCCTTGTTTAGAGATTTTAGAATGACATGCAAATTGTACAATTCATTGGACATTTCATTAATAGTACTATTGCATTCATCAGTTGTAAGCTCAGAAAAGTTTGTAGCTAGTACCTGATTTGATGATGAACTAGCATCTTCATCTTCATGTTTGGCCATTAGTGCTAGATTGATGAATTCCTCAGAATCACTGTCATCAGTAGCCTAGTCCTTCTCTTAAGTGACAAAAGCCTTTTCTTTCTGTTTCAAAAGGTCAAAGTATTTCTTTTTATAATCAACCATCATGAGACTTTGCCTTTTCTTATTTTTGCTTCCTTCACTCATTTGAGAAATGACTAGCCAATCCACAGTGAAAACATTTGAATTTAGATCTATCAACCAAATTTTTGTTTTGATTGTTACTTCTAAACTGGGATCCAGGCCTTTAAGCATTTGGATTCCTCTTGAATTTTAGCTTTGAAAACTTCCTTGACATGAATGCAAGGTGTTCATCAATCTCATCTAAATCATCCTGAGAGCATGTTTCATTTTCTTTACACTTGCCCTTTCCTCTTTTGAATGATTCTTCAACATCATCACCAGCCATCATGACAGACTCTTCTACACAGACACTTTCCTTCTTTTCTTCATTTCCTTTGACCATTAAAGCCATAGTTTTCTCCTTTCTTTGATTCTTCTCAATCTCTTCATCTTGTTGGATTTCCAACTCATATGTCTTGAGAATACCATAAAGTTTCTCAAGAGTATAGTCCTTGAAGTTCTGAGATTGTCTAATGGAAACAGTCATTGGTTTCCATTCTTTTGGAATAGATCTAAGAAATTTTAGATTTGTATCCTCAGTTGCATAAACCCTACCATATAGCTTCAATCCATTTAACAACTTCTGAAATCTGCTATAGGTATCATTGATAGATTCTCCACTCTTGAAATGAAATGATTCATACTTTTAAATCAAGAGTTACATCTTGTTTTTCCTTACTTGTTCAGTTCCTTCACATAGAGTTTGAAGAGTGTCCCATACTTCTTTTGATGAAGTATAGTTTATCACATTGTCAAACATATCTTTATCTAGGCCATTAAACATGGCCTTCTTGTCTTTGAGAACTTCTTTTTCATCCTCTTCTGTGAACTCAAAGATGAGTTTAGGAATATGTTTGTCAAGTGCAGGAGTTCCATCAGGGTTTACACCTGTGACTAGCTTCATGGGAACATGAGGACCTTTTTCTATNTTTAGGAATATGTTTGTCAAGTGCAGGAGTTCCATCAGGGTTCACACCTGTGACTAGCTTAATGGGAATATGAGGACCTTTCTCTATGCAATGAACATAAGAAGGGTCGAGAGAAAGAAGATGCAAATGCATTTTTACCTTCCATGGAAAGTATTCATCATTTTCTAATACTGAAATCTTTACACTTGAATCTTTTTGGCCCATATTGACTGTTCTTGATATTTAAACTTTCTGTATATTGAAAGCCTGCTCTGATACCAATTATTATTCCTAAGAACAATGTCAATATTTGGAGAAGGGGGGTTGAATACAAATATTAAAACTTTTTGCTTCTTTTAATATTTGTTCTTGATTTTGATAGATTGACAGAATATGTTTGAACAAACAACAGCTAAAAATTAAAGTGAACAAAGAGATTTAAAAATTACTGATGGATTGGTTTTTCCATCAGTTTATATTTTTGCTCAATGTTCCTAGGTTAAAAGATAACCTAGCTTCGTTTTTACAAAGTTAGAAAGAATCAACTGATCTTACAATGTGCTCTAAAGCTTGAACAGTTGATTTTAGAAATATTGTCTAACTTCTATATTTCTAACAATGCTACTTCATTTGTTTATATACTAAAGTGTTTTTTACAATTCCTATTCTAGGATTATTTCTATCTGTCTCTCTTTTTCCTTTTTCCTTTTTAGGAAAACAGACTTGAAAGACAGCTACGGATTGAGTCTTCACAGCCACCCTAGGCTGTATTCTATAGGAGTGCTTCAACTCTCTGGATCTACAACTGATAGACTTTCTTTGTTGTCACAATCAATTGCTAATTTGTTGTTAAGCATATCAATTGATTCATCCTTTAATCCATCAACTGATATTCTTCTTCGATTGATCTTTACATCCATCGATTGATATGGAATGACTTATCGATTGATAAATATTATCAATCGATATATCAATCGATGAGTCTTCACATCAGTTGATATTCTTCAATTCCTGACTTGGCTTCTTCGATTGATCTCTCATCCATTGAGGCTTCAATATCAATTTATCATCCATCACTTGTGCAATTTCTTGTCTTTAAATAATTACAATTTGACAATTTAATTTACACATCAATTGATGATCTATATCAATCGACTCTAACATCAATTGATAAGAATAATATCAATTGATTTACACCTTATCGATTGAAAAATATTAAGTACACCAATGCTACAATCCAAATTATCATTTGACTCATATAAACATTTCAACTGATAAATGGTTTTCTGATCAATTGATATTTATAAATTTTCATATCAATTGATCAATTACATAAAATAAAATTTCTATGATTCTAAGATTAATGTTATCATCAAATTATATGTAGATTAATAACAATGTGGAACAAATTGGTTATCACCTACGAGGGAACAATAGATATTAAAGACTCTCGAATGGATACTCTAATTCAAGAATACGAGAACTTTAGACTCCTCGAGGGTGAAACCATCATCGATATGGAAACGAGATTTACTCGAATCATCGATGAACTTGCTCAACTCGGAATGGTTTACTGAATTAATGAGAAAAATCAAAGGGTCTTAAAAGCCTTACCACCGAGTTGGAAAGTTAAAGTTACCACTATAAAAGAAATGCAAAATTTAAATGCATACACCATTGATAGTTTATTCGGCAACCTTCGTGCTTACGAAGAAGATAATGCTCCGGATAAACTTCTTTCTAAAGTTAAAAAGAAGAGAAAAAGTATGGCCTTGAAGGAAATACTTATCGATGAAGATGAAAATGACGACGATCTAAATGAAGAGTTAGAAAATCTCGATGAACATGAAATTGCTTTATTATCTAGACAACTCCGTCGCGTTTTACAAATCAAGATTCAAAAGTACGGAAAATGTTTTCTTAAATCGAGTAACCAACAATGAGTTTTTAACTCCAAGGGTAGGCTGAATTATAAGAATAACTTTCCTACTATGAGCTATGCTAAAGGCAAAGGTGTACAACAACAAGCAAATAATGTTTATAATAATAACTTGAAATTTATGAGTAATTATACACCTAAGCTTAAAGAGGCAAGTCACGAAGAAAATGAGAATTTTTGTTGCTGAAAGTGAATGCCTGGATGGGATCTAAGCCAGGATGAGGAAGCTCTTAAGCAGAACGAGGAAGTTGTAAATCTTGCTTTAATGGAAATCGGAGACGAAGCTACTCCTATGGAAGCCTCCACTTCTCTACAAGAGGTAATATCTAAACCAATTACAATTTCATCATGTGATAGTAATGATGTTAAAGTGTCTAAGATTGATCACTATAATATGGATATTTATGAACTTAGAAACTTGGTTAAAAATTTTAAAATTGGTTATGATGAACTAAATCGAAGCTACATTAAGACAACATCTGAAAAGGATAAATATGAGGATTTGTGTCTTGAGCTTCAAAAAGAGGTCACTAGTTTGACCAACGTACAAGTCAAAGACATAGAATACGTTACACATTTTCTCTCTCAAAATGAAAGCTTGAAAATCGAGGCGAACGGAAAGGATGACTAAATTCGTACTCTTGAAGTTGAAAATGTGTCACTGATTTTTCAAGCCGAAGATATTGAAAATGATAAGCTCCATTTAAGTGAACGCAATCATGAGCTCCATGTTGAGTTTTTAAATCTGAAAATTCAAAATGAATCATTAATTCAAGAGAATTCTTCATGATGCGAACGTATAAATAACCTCGAGCAATTTCTTACGGGAGATATAGAGGAAGAGCTTCATGAAGCCTTAAAAGAGCTAGATTTTGATTACCAACTTCAATTAATGAATAAAGACAAAGATTATGCCAAACTTCAAGGTAAAATTAATGTGAAATTCGAAAGTCATCAAAGACTTGTCTCGGAATTAGAAACGATGAAGTTGAAAAATCAAAAGCTTAAAGATGAAAATCAAAAGTTATTGGCTCAAGTTATGGATAAAGAGAAATTGTTAACTAACAAGATTAATGTCTTGATTAACGAAAAAGAAAATCTCGAATCCACCTTGAAAAAATTCACTAAGTGCAATGCCATTTTAGAAATGATGGTATTTAGCTCACGGGAATCATTTAATCGTGAAGGCTTGGGTTATGAATATATCAGTCCTTCTAAAAAGGAAGATCATAAACCTAATCCTACGATTATTAATCCACTTAAATCACCTAACCAAAGTGTACGCATTGTAATAATAGTGGACATATCCATCTATATTACAAGGCTAAAGAAGGTGAACTTAAGGGGAAGTACAAATGAGTTCCTAAATGATCAACTTCTAGAAATAGAGATGATAATAAAATATCTCAAAAGAAGAATGATTCTAAAGTGAATGTTCAAAGACAATTAAAGTCTCGGTATCATCAAGAACCAATAATTTTCAAACAAAGGAACACTAATAATGGTAATCCTAGCTCTAGTTCAACTAGAATGGATAGAGTACCTAAAAATGGTTCTATGACTCATGACCCTAACTATCGTGGTCAAACACGTAACATAAATGATAATATGCATATGACTACGAGTTATCATGCTAGATCGAGTCATCATGCTAATATGAGTGATCATGCTTACCCGAGAATGACAAATGCTCATGTTAGATTAAATAATTTGAATTATAATAACAATGTTTAACCTAGAAATTCGAATATTACTATCTTTCCACCCAGCAATAATCATAGCTATGTTAGATACAACAAGTACACTCCTAGAAGAAATCCCTATAATATTTCTACTAGGAATCAAGCGTCTAGAAACATATATGATTATGTGCCAGGATATCTCATGCCATGTTTTATTAATGCTAATACATATATGCCTTATGATGTACTAACCCAAGGACCCTTAAGCAAATAGGATACCAAAAGGTTTAACTAATCTCTTGTGTAGGTATGCCTTACTGCTAAGAAAGACCTGTGGTATCTTGATAGTGGATGTTCACAACATATGACCGGTAATAAGTCATTATTGAACAATATTAGAAAGGTAGTCGCCGGAAGTGTAACCTTTAGAGATAGCAGTAAAGGCAAAATCATTGGCATTGGGGATATCGGAAATGAAAGCTTTAAAATAATGGATGTATAATTAGTCACGGGACTAAAGTACAACTTTCTTTCAATAAGTCAACTATGTGATAATGGTTGCAAAGTAGTCTTCCATTCGACACATTTTTCTATTTATAATGTAGATGAAAAACTAGTCTTAATTTGTCCACGTGATAAAAATGTCTATACGTGTGACACTACGAAATATAAAAATGTATATTTGGTTTCCATCAATGAGGATCCATGGTTATGGCACCGAAGGTTGGGTCATATAAACATGAAACTCATTAAGACTGTTTTCCCAGTTACACAAGTAGAAGGGGGTTGAATACTTGTGTTCTTTTTCTGCCTGATTAAAATCAACTCAATAAGGAATAAAAGTTTGAATTAAGAACAAAGATGTTTTGAATAGAAACTGTTTGTTTTATTGATGTATAAAAACAAACTCTCCTAAGTTGTACATAAACCCTAGCAGCTTATTTGTGTATTTCACAGCAACTCTCTCTATCTATATGCTCTCTCAAAAATCCGACATTTAAATTAGGTTACATAGAGTCTTTATATAGAGAGCTACCTATTAACTAATAACAGAAAACAAATTATAATAGGAATATAATTCATAATTATTAGCTGACAGTTTCCTTCTGCAATTCTCCTTCCTTCACATAACATATCTGTAATATCTTTGGCTTTATCTTTGAAGATTTCCCTTATCTTTGATCATCTTACAAATTCAGCTTTGACTTCATAGACTCTGAAATCTCCAGACTCTGCCAGATTATAGACTCTGATGAACTATAGACTCTGATCATTTGTAGACTCTAGCAGATTGTAGACTCTGATAGTCTATAGACTCTGGTCACCTCCCAGATTCTGATCTTCATCTAGACTCTGGTTTCACTTTCTATAGAAAATCTTCTAAGTACAAGAATGTTGACTAACTAAACTCTGATTATAAAATTTCAGAGACTAGAAAGACTTATTACAAATAATTTATGCTAAATCATGTTCTAGCATTTTGTACATCATCAAATGAATAAATTCCTAACAATCTCCCCCTATTTATGCTTTATAAAAATTAAGCATAAATCAAGGTTTGATGATGTCAAAA
The DNA here is from genome assembly GCA_008931105.1 of Oenanthe javanica. NCBI lineage: Eukaryota > Viridiplantae > Streptophyta > Magnoliopsida > Apiales > Apiaceae > Oenanthe > Oenanthe javanica. The sequence goes on from QRFB01004617.1 coordinate 28,359, forward strand.
CTAGAGAATGATACAATTACTCTAGAATAAAAAATCTATGTAAGGAAAAAGAATTACTTCTCATTTGATCTTCTCAAAGGCTGGATTATTCTTTAAAAATGAATTCAACATATACTCCTCCACAATAGCAAGAGCTTCACCAACATATTTCTTCAATTTCTTCATCTTTTCATTTGAACACTTGATTTGACAATAAGTAGCTCTCAGATCATTTGCACTGCTTTCTTGCTCCTTTAAGTCTTTCAACATTAANTAGCTCTCAGATCATTTGCACTGCATTATTCTTGCTCCTTTAAGTCTTTCAACATTAGAACACTGACTTTCCCACTCATAGGCTGAAATCCAAAGTAATGACCCACACCTTCTTGAAATTTAATTTGCTTCTCGTCTACTGGAATGACTTGATCATTCCCTTCAGCATCAACTTACTTTAAAGAAAATCTGTCCATTTGTCGATTTCCTTATCTGTGCAGAGTCAGCTTTCAGTCAATATCTTTGAACCATCTGTGTGTGAAAACTTCTTTGCTTTTGTTTACTTCATAAGAAATTTGTAGGAGAAATCTAACATATTGTAATTCTTACCCTGTTTGAAAAAGATAAAGTTTGACTGACAGATCCATCTTGCAGATCCACTTCTAAAATAATACCAACATCTCATTTTTCACCTTTTCTGTACTTCCCTGTCCTCCTTGCACCTTTCTTTCAAAAACATTATAAATAATTTGAGCAGATACCACTTTGTTCAAGTGTTTTTGTGTAATCTTCTCAAACTGCCTATCTGTCAAGGATTGAGGATTCCTGGATAGAGTTGCTGTTCTGTCAATATCTGATTCTTCAAGACCTCCAAGACATGTCTTTTTTTTTGCTCTAAGTTGTAGATTGGATTGACTGCATTTCCAGTAAGAAGGTTCTTTGACCTCATCAGAGTCTGATTTTCTCTTTTTCCTATCAGAGTTTGGCTTAGACTCTAACTTCCCGTGTCCAGTCTCTAACTGGTGTGTTTAAGTTTTAACCACTCTAAATTGCTTTTGTTGCACACCATCAGGACCCCTAGGACTATGAAAACTATCACCAGCTTCATCATCATCATCATCTCTTCCCCTTTTAACTCCTTTTTTAGCTTCCTTGCAAGCCTCATCCTTATGTCTCCTGGAGGAACTAGCAAATTGCTTCCCCCCCTTTTTGACATCATCTCCACTAATGACAACTAAAAGAATCTATTCAAGGACAGTTGAAAGATTTGCTTGTGCTACAATAAATGAATCATCCTTGGTGTTTAAAGGTGAAACTGTAGTTTGAAGTTGAGCCTGATTTGCAGTGATATCTGTAATAACATCCTTGAAAGAAACTTCTTTGGATAATTGAAGGGAGTGAATTCTGTCAAACCTAGTACTGAGCAAAGAAGTTGTATTATCAACAACTGTAAGATTTGTTTGGATATGAGAAATGTCCTTAACCATATTAGCCAACTATTCAGTAACATTCTCAGTTTCAATGTTAACATCCCCATCAAGTGCTTGATCTTCTTCACCAGGATAGTGACCATGTTCTTGGAGAAAAGACTTTTTCTGAAAGGCCTTAAGTCTCTCAGACTGATTAATCTTCAAAATACATGCAAAGGTTTCTTTACATATATTCCTTTCTTTTCTGCAGACTCCCAAGATTGAGGAAACACCTGATCAAAATAACTAAAAGATGGATTTACTGGTCCATCATCCTTAGAAGTCACATCCTCTTCAACTGGTTCAATATTGGTAATTGGAGGTGTGGTAGACTCTGAAACTGCAAAAAGAACTATAGACCCTGACTCCTCCTTAGAGTGATCAGAGTTTGTAGACTCTGGAAGTCCAGCCCTTATTGGCATGTTCAAAAGTGATTCTTCTGACATTAATTCTGCAATTTCATCTTGATTAGTAGTATCATCCACCAAGGCCTCCATGACTCTGTTTGCTCTTCTAGCCAAAGAATCCAATAAATGATATTGTGATCTTTGTGTAAATAATTTATGTGCAGCTAGAGCCTCTTCCTTATTGAATCTGCATAATTAACAAGAATGAATTTTCATCCACCCCCTGCCCCAACTCATTGGACCAACTCTGAGGAAAATCTTGATCCCAATAAGTGAAGCTAGGTTCAGGATATCCTAATATCTCATCCTTACAGTGGGGTTGGGAACCCACTCTCTCTTCCTCACTCAGGCTTTCTATAGCCTTATCTACATCTCCTTTTGCCTGGACCAGTGCCAACCTCTCAATTATTTTTTCACTCTTTTGGTTAGGTGCATTCAAAGGTCCTACAGAAGAGGGGTTGAGAGAAATTTTAGATTCTTCAATACCTGAACCACCTTGATGGAGGGGTACCCCTTTAAATGTCTGAAGGCAAGGGGTTTCCACCAAGGGATGAGCATTAACAGACTCTGAACCCTTACAAGCATCTTCTTTCTTTTTAGAGTCTATTGGCTCCAGTATCCCAGTCTCAGGGTCTACCCTAGACTCTGACTGATTTAGTATGACTTCATTAGAAGTCAGAGTCTGAGTGTCACCATCTTTGATTGTTTGTGCATGAGAGTCCCCCTCAAGGTGAATAGACTCTGATAGAATAGATTGGTTAAATTCTTCATGAGCATCCATCATAGTCTGTTCTCCTATATAACTGGGGTTCCCAACTGCATAGTTTTGAGTTGTCAAGGAGGGCATAACATCATACTCCCCTGCCCCACTATCGCCCAACCTCTGATTAGGTGGTTCTTGTGTGGGTGAGGCAGACTGAACATCTTTATTACTAGTCACCACTGGTGCACTAGTCCCTTCCTCCAACTTCTTGTCAGATCCTGCTACCTCCTGTGGTTTAACCATTATTAATGCCTCCAAGTTCCCATTTAAAAAAGTCCTTGCATGGATGGCATTGATGGCCGGGGCATAGGTTATATTGAAGAAATCTTGCAGTTCTCTTACAATTGTTTGATAATGTGTTCCATTGATTTGATCCAATCTACTTTCATAGGTTGGATATATATACCTGTTGGCCACCTTTCCTACTTTTTGAACAAGAAAATCAACCACCTTCATTGAAAGAGGCTAAATAGTAGAAATCCAATCAATAGTTGTCCTGTAGGTAACTCCTTTATCCCAAATTGCTTCATAGTTAATAACTGGTTGTTCAATCTCGGTTTCCAACTCAGCAACAGACTCTGAGTCTCTTAGGCTTGTGTTTGAATTTCTTTTCACAGTCTGGCACACCTAGTGCTTTGAGAACTTCCTTATTCTTGCCTTCTATGAGCCCAGCTGCTATAACTTGAAAGGAAGAGTTGAATAGGTAGTTGTAGAGATTTTTGACCATATCTTGTGCAGACATTTGTAGCTCCAATTCCATCCTCTTCCTTAGGGCTGTATAGGTTGTGAGAAGATCCAATACTTGTTGCTGTGTCTTATAGAGTTGAGGATCTTCTAATGCTTCCACCAATGGATAGAGAAATATCAGAACCTCATCACTTGGAGTAATTACTTCATCAATCAGACATGAGGCTGCATCAACTGGCATTCCTTCCCAAAATGTCTCATGATCAGAGTCTAAAGGCATCCTAGCTCTGACTCAACATTAGACTCTGGTTCAGGTATTTTCTTGTTTTCAGAGTCTAGCACTGCAGGAGCCTTGGGAGCATCTATTTCCTGAAAAATAGGGTTAGTAGCAATAACAGGCTTTTGTGTGTGTGCAGAATAAGCCTTCCTAAACCTTCTATACTTCTGAGCAAAAGATTTTTCAAGAGACCCAATTTGAGAATCCTGAGGGGTTTCCCCAGGTTTATTAGAGTCTGTAGCCTTTTGAGAGTCTACAGACTTGGCTTGAAGGTTAGAATCTAGTGTTTCATGACCCTCTTTTAGCAAAGAGAGCCCTTCAACCACCTATTTCTCTAAGGGATTGAGCTCCTCATCACTTGGCTCATCTACCAGCCTTATTTGAACTAATTTTCTCCTCTTTACAACTGGTGCCTGTTGAGAGACACTAGAGGTTGGTTCCTCTTTGGATATAGGTTTTGAGGATTGTTTAAGTGAAAAGGATTTACTTACTTGGGTAGGTGCAGAGGGGTTCTCCATTCCTTGTTCCTGCACCATTTCACTACTAAAAAATGAAGAATTGTAGATAGCAGGATTGTAGTTTGAAAGTTTTACCTACATTACCTGTGGATATGTTGTTGCAGGTAGACTCTTCTTCTTATCATTATTTCTCTTGATATCAGAGAATATCCTTCTTTGTTGTTTATATGCAGGCACATAACAAGCATCTGCCAACCTAGTTGACATGTCAGGAATGAAGTGGTTGAGGAGAATCATAAGAAATCTATGTTAGTAGACTTTCTTCCTCCCCTCCTGCACATTGTTTAATTTAGCTCCCATTTGAGTAAGTAACATATCACCAATGTTAATCACTTTGTCAAACAAGAGACTATGACCAATTTGAGAAGTAATAGCATTAATAGCATCAAAGCCACTACACTTACTAGTAAAACACTTAGCAAGTTGATTAAAGAAAAATGACCATTTTTTCCTCAAATATGGCCTAGTTATCTTACTCATGTTATCTAAACTACCAGAATAACCTAGTGATTTAAACATGTCTTTAATTTCAGCATCAAAAACAGTTTCATCAAAAGGTTGTTTAACAGACAATTTAAACACAGAATTAACTACATCAGCAGTGACATCAAAAGTAAAGTCACCAAAGGTAAACATAACCTTACCTGGTTGATCCTGAGAAGGATCAACTACCTGGGCCGAACTCCAAGCCTGAGAAACAACATCCATATGAATAACAGGTGATGCCTTGAGAATATAGCTTAGCTCAGACTGCTCCAAGAAGTCCATGACCGGGTAATAGTCAGCATCTACCCCTTTCTTGTCCCCTAGAGCTGCAACATGGTTTGCGGTCATAAATTCAAAATCCCCAAAAGTGAATACGATTGCCTTGGGTCCCCTCATGACAGTTGAGATAGCAGCCATTGAATTTGAATTGAAAGTGAGGAAAGTGCTTGAAGAAATTAGCTAGTGTTCGTGAAGAGCTCTATGAATACTTCTGCCTTAGAAAATAATTAGCAATAAACAGATAAGTAAAATGTATAAGAATTTTCTATTTTGTTTAAGTTGCATACAATACACACGAGTCTACAGCCTATTACCAGTCAAAAGTAACTGTTACCGCCTTTTCAAGTCATTTGAACAGTTTAAACATAAATAGAGTCTATAGGCGCGAATATTAACCGTTTCATGGTCTAGATACCTAAAAATATTTTCAGGGTCTAAAGACTCATCAGAGTCTACAGACTCGTCAGAGTCTACAGACTCGTCAGAGTCTACAGACTCGTCAGAGTCTAGGAGTTAGACTCTGTCAAGATACAGTACTTCAGAAAATTTATAAGTACAACTAATAGTTTGAGAAATCAGGGACTATAGTTAAAGTACATGCCTTGCTTCCATTTAGATTGAACACTTACATATTTAACATATCTTATTCACCTATCAGTTTGGTCAATATTTCTGCAATCTATCTGTCAGTTGAAATATAATGAAGTGTCACAGTACCATTCTCAATATGTTTTCTAATAAAATGATACCTGACATCAATGTGCTTTGTTTTGGAATATTGAATTGGATTCTCTGCAATCTTAATAGCACTTGTATTGTCACAATACATAAAAATATTTGAGAAAGTTAGTCCATAATCAAGTAACTGATTTTTCATCCACAGAATTTGAGCACAACAACTTCCAGCTGCTATGTATTCAGCCTCAGCTATTGAGGTTGAAACTATTTGTTGTTTCTTGCTAAACCAAGAAATTAGTCTGTTACCAAGAAATTGGCATTGACCTGTTATGCTTTTCCTATCCACTTTGCATCCTGCATAGTTAGAGTCTGAATAACCAATTAGTGAAAAGTCTGACTCTCTAGGATACCAAAGTCCAAGTGTTTGAGCACCCTTGAGAAATCTGAAAATTCTCTTTACAGCTAATAAATGTGATTCTCTTGGGTAAGCCTGAAATCTAGCACACAGGCAGGTTTAAAATATTATATCTGGTCTACTTGTAGTTAAATATAGCAATGAGCCAATCATACCTCTATAGCTAGTGTTGTTAACTTTCTTACCCTTTGGGTCAGGGTCTAGCTTAGTGGTTATTGACATGGGAGTTTTGGCAGGTGCACAGTCTTGCATATCAAACTTCTTCAACAGGTCTTTCACATACTTTGATTGATTGATGAAAATTCCATCATCATTCTGTTTGACTTGAAGTCCCAAAAAGAATTTTAATTCTCCTATCATGCTCATTTCATATTTTGACTGCATTAATTTGCTAAACTTTTCACAGAGATTTTCATTAGTAGAACCAAAAATAATATCATCAACATAAATATGAACAAGCAAAATATCACCTTTATGTTTTCTAATAAATTTTTTTTATCAATGGTACTTCTTGTGAATTCATTTTCAAGAAGAAATTTTGATAGAGTTTCATACCATGTTCTATATGCTTGCTTCAATCCATATAGTGCCTTGTCTAACCTGTATACATGATCAGGAAACTTTGGATCAACAAATCCTGGTGGTTGCTCCACATAGACTTCTTCTTCCAATTTCCCATTTAAGAAGGCACTTTTCACATCCATTTGATACACCTTGAATTTTGAATGAGATGGAAATGCAAGAAACATTCTGATAGCTTCCAATCTTGCTACTGGTGCAAAAGTTTCATCATAATCAATTACTTCCTCCTGAGAGTACCCTTTTACAACTAGCCTTGCTTTGTTTCTAATTACAGTCCCATTTTCATCAAGCTTGTTTCTGAATACCCATTTGGCTCCAATAGTTCATCTATCTTTTGGTCTTGGTACAAGTTTCCACACTTTATTTCTCTCAAATTCATTCAATTCTTCTTGCATTGCAATGATCCAATCAGGGTCTTGTAATACTTCCTCAATTTTCTTAGGTTCATTCTTTGAGAGAGAAAAAAACTAAAAAGACATTCATTTTGAGTGGCTGTTCTAGTCTGTACACCACCCTCAGGATCCCAAATTATCAAATCAAGAATGTGATCCCTTGTCCATTTTCTAGCTGGTGGAAAATTGATTCTTGAACTTGAAGCTCCCCTTAAATCATTAACATTCCCTGTGTGAAACTCAAATGAAGAACCTCCCCTTGAATCATTTGTTTCTGAAAATAATTCCGAATTTCTTGATCCAGACCCTGTAGAGTTAGACTCTGAGATATTTGACTCTATTTGTCTAGACTCTGTCTGGGTAGACTCTGAATTGTTTGGAGTTGAATTTTATGGCTATTCTGAATAAAAGTCTATTCTGAATCTGTGAAGCTTGACATGTTGTCAGAGTCATATTCAGATATTGATGATGAAACTGAGGTTGTAGAAAGAATCAATGTTAATGATGATGATTCAGATCCTAGTAGTGGAAATGGTAGTAAATCTACACAACTCGTGAACTTTAACAGAATCCACTAAATAAGGTAAAGGATCTTCAACACATCATAGCAGCAACTCAGGGCGAGCAAATAAAAGAAGGATCTACTAGTCATACTCAACACAATGAAGATCAAATGAATACATTAAGAACATATATGCCTATACAAAGGGTTTGGAGTCAAAGTCACCCCTGGAGTCTAATTCTTAGTGGTCCGGATACTAGAGTAAAGACTAGAAGTGCTATGCAAAGTAAATGGTTATTCTTGGGAAAGAACAGTTGTTAACAGTTGGTATCCTAAAAGGAGATTAAAGAAGCACTGATTGATCCAGATTGGGTGATTGCGATGCAAGATGATCTCAATTAGTTCAAAGGCAGAATCTACTGAATCTGGAACCCAGACCACAAGACAAAGTTGTAATTGGTACTGTAAGGGTTTTCAGAGACTGGATGGTTTTTGACATTATTATGAGAGAAAAAATCAAACTGGTTGCTACAAGTTACTATAAAGCAGAAGGTATCGACAATGATTGAAACATAATCTTCGGGACTTACAGGATCTAACTACAAGTACCAGAGACGAGACTTGATACTATTAGGGCTGAATAAGTTAATTACCTAACAGTAATATTCTTGGCACCTGTTGAACATTCAAGCATAAATATCTATCAGATGAATGTGAACAATTGCACACCTGAATGGTGAGTTAGAAGTTAAGGTTGATGTACAACTCCTGGACTTTAAAGTTTCATATCCACTGGAATTTGTATATCATTCTCTTCACAAGCTCTCTATGACGGAGGTAAGAAATCAAGCAATCGTCAAGAAAATCAGGTATCTTTTATTTCGAGAATAGTCCTTAGTTGAATAACTTGCAGATGTTTGCTAAACAGCTTAGTAAATTCATTTTGTCTAAGTTGGTTAGTGAGGTTGGGATATTATTTATGTGCATATTTTTTGGAAATCCCATATGCAAGGAATTCTTAAATGAGTTCACAAGTATTAAATCGTCCATATTTAAGGGACTTGTGAATTTATTTATAATCCAGTACCTCGTATTATTGTTACTACTTTAATTATCATGCCTAAAATGTTATATGCATATGTGGTAGTTAAATTTTTTGACATAAGTTGGCATCATAATTATTTGTATGTTAAATATTTGATGAGTATTAGTCAATGATGTCTTGTTTAATTGCTTTAATATTTTGCTCTGATACTTTAAATATTTTTTAAAAATATTTATGACACTTTTAATATTAGTGACATTATTTTGAATTACCGATCTAAATAATCAATGCATATTTCAAAATTCACTATTATAGAAAAAGGGAAGTATTTTCCAAGTAATGTGTATAAAATTCTCAATATTTTATATACTTAGAAATATTTCCAAAATTTTATTTTTGTACAATTTATTTGATTGACATCTTTACTGTAAATATATTTTTTATTATTTTTGTTTTCAAACAGTTGGTACATATATTTTTTATTTTTAAACTTTTAGTATCATTATTTCTATATATATGTGTGTGTTGGTTTATTTTTATTTTTCCTATAAGATTGACATATTTTTATTTTATTTTATTTTTTATAAATTATTGTTACTTTGAGGTATCAACCATTTGTAAAATGATTTGTTTTCAAACACTTGTTTTGAAACCAAGGCAACTGCTAACTAATTTATATCCTCCCAAAAGGGTATAGATTTGTAAATGGCAAAACTGTTACTCGGTTCATCATCTTAACATGATGAGTCTATTGAATTCGTTCTGTCAGCCAAGGCCATTTGTAAAGAGTCAACTTCATCTAGACACTCTCAAACACTGCAAACCATAAATATATATATTCAAATGCACTGTAAGGATTGTCACACACTAAGGATGAATTGACGGAAGCAATTATTCTAAACTTTCGTATTAAGGAAGCAATGATGATTGATGATTTTGATTGAATCAACATGACTTTACAGGCGTCAGGAGAAAACTTGGATCATTTGCAACATTATAGATCCGTGTCTCCCTCCCCAAATGGAACATATCGGGATTCCTAACGGAATAGATCATCTTCGATGATCAGCAACTTACTGAATCTATTCCTGAAGCAATTCAGTTTTTAAAGTCATATATTTTAATATATTCAATTGAGGACGGGGATTTACGAAACCCCATCGCACTACCAATGACCTCTCTTGAAGGGGCTATGGTGATCTTTCTTGCATGAACAAAAGACTGTGTCATCCATACTAAGAGAGAAACAATGTTGTGAAAAGAGTATGAAACACAAGTGAGAAAGAGTGAAAATATATATTCTATGAGTGAAACACTTAGAGAGTATATGAGCGAAACACTTGTAAGAAATATAAAGTAAAATCACACACTAACACAATTACCAAATCCTATTCCCAATTCCCTATTACAGATTTCTAATGTTACTCAACTAAGGGGGGATAAAATTTCTTCTATTGAGGATTACTCAACTAAGGGGTTGAAGTTTGAACAAGATCCAAAGCGGAGAATTGTTTAACAAAAGATCCAAAGGGGAGAATTGTTGAACAAGAAAAGGGGGTATATAAAAACATGCTTGGATTGGATAAAACTAATGATTATTTATTAATTCTTCTATTCCATTTGATTTTAGAAGATTCTTGTATATAGGATTAACCGGATTTTCTAAAATGCATAACATGTCATAGTTTGCATTTTTTATATCTGCGATGGTTTAATGTTGTATGTATGTCATGTTTGTTGTTAAATCTATTAAAATGGTTAGATAATTCACGTAGGGGAAAATGAATTCACCTTGGGAGAGAAGTGAAGACAAAAGTTGGAGAAACATAGGAGAAATGGTAAGAAGAGAACAAGACTTCATCCCTGCCATCCTAAGGGGGAGTAGTGATGAGTCTGAGAAATGAAGATAATACTACTTGTATAATATGTTCAGTGCTAGAGGAACAAACATCTTTCATTTCAGTTACTCAAGAAATCTGGAAATGCAGAATCTGATCCAGAGAAACCAGCCACTGAAGATCTACCAATGACACCTGGTCACAAAAGTTAAACTCTAGAAGAAGGTGAAGTTGATACTTCTGAAGCTGGTAATGATAGGTAAGTCAAGATAGAACTTTGTTAAATATGTTCAGTCTAGAGGAACATCTATTTTATATTTATCTTTCATAATTGAAATCTGGAAATGTATTATATGATCTAGAAAATAATTTATTATTTACAGTTCTTAAATGCCGTATTATTTTCTTAATTGTTAGTTGAGTTATCCTCTAGGAATTTGTGTGTTAAATGTTTAACAAATAGGGGGAGATTGAAAGTCATATGACTAGTTCTATTTGTAATAAGTAGATGACAATTCAACTCAGATAAGAAAGCGAAGTAAATAATAAATATTGAATAAGGAATCAAGACGAAAAATATCAACTAGACACGAAGAATCAGAATATCAGAAGAAGTCTGACAAGACTGTTACTCTACAATGAAAGAAGTTCATTAATATTTTCAAGCGTCGGTGTAAAATATAGGAGTAGTATTTCAGAAGAGTTCAGAAGATATAGAAGGTTTTAAGTGCTTACTACAGAAAGATTCCAGAGGAAGAAAATTATAGAAGAAGGACAAAAAGAAGACGATATAAAGACCACTACAGTAGAAATGAGAATCAACATTGTAGTTAGTCATCTGTGAACAAGACCAGTGCACAGGATGTCAACAATGTCAGTGAAGATTCGTCATCAAAAAGTTCAAGTAGATAGAAAGGTTATAGTTGAAGAACAGAATAGTTTTATCTACATCAATAATAGTCCTACAGTCAAGATTTTAATTAAATTCTATATTAATTAATTAGTTAATTTAATTATAAATTAATTCACTTAGACTTAATTTATTTCTTAAATTAATTAAATGATAAATAATTTAGAATAATTTTAGAATGAAGAAGAGAGAAGCCGAAAGCTCAAAGGGATACATGTTTGTTTGGAATGCAGTGCACAAGAGTCAGAATCTAAGATTGAATATTTGACTGGGTACATGCAGTGGTGAAAAGATGTATTGTCTAGTTTAAAGAGTTAGATTATTTCAGTAACAGAGGTACTTCTAATTGCAACTGTAGATATAGCTAAAGATGTCTGACGGTACTGACTTGAAGATAAGATGGAAAAAAGAATTGAAACAGAAGAAATGCATAGTCATATTTTTGTAAAAGTGGAACGCCGGTTGAAATTGATTTATCATTTCCAAGTAGAAAGGAGTTCGGTTCTAGACGTTCAGAAGACCGCAGCTTAGAGCGTAAGGATTTATTTTTATTAATAAATATTTTATTTATTTAGTAAATTATACTTATAAATATCTAAATAATATTAGATAATTATTTTTATAATTTTTAAATTAAATTTATTATTTATTAATCAAAGATTATAAGTTGTGTGGTCTAAAAGCATTTCTACGGAGCCTATCCAATAAAAGACGAAATAGGCCCCGTTTTCAACTTGGAATTGGCAGGTGATTTATATTAATTGAACAAATTGGAGGCTTCCACGTGTCCAAAGTTTGGAAAAGAAAAAGTCTTGCAATTAAAGTCTTACCGAGCTTCAAATTAAAAAGATTTACCAAGAATATTCAAAAGGTATTACCAAATTTTATTTAAGACTATTTAAAAAGTCTTATCGAAAATTCCTGAAGACGTTAGAAAAAGTCTTACCGAAAATTTAAGTACAAAAAGTCTTGCGGGGCCTTAGAAAAAAGGTCTTACCGAGTTTTTAAAAGTCTTACCGAGTTTTAAAAGTCTTGTCCAGCTTATTTAAAAAGTCTTGAAGGCTAAATTATAAAGTCTTTTGATTTTTTAAATAAGTTTTATTCAAATGTCTTGCTAGCTTCCACCTCTATAAATATGGGGCAATTGGCTTCATTTTCCAGAGTTGAAAACATTCAAATTCAGTAATTTATCTGCAAAGTTATATTCACAGACTTTCTGTGCTGGTTTGAATTCTTAATTCCTTAAGTAGAATAATTCATGTCAAATTTGTTCTAAAGAATTAAGAAATATTTTACTGAATACTGTAACACCCTTTCAAGTTTAATATACGTATTTAACTTGAATCTTGTTTACTTACTTGCTAATTTTCTATATGTTAAATGTTATGTCATAAAAATAGAAAACTAGTAAGTCAGCCTCCCATACACTACAAGGACTCGAACCCTCAGCTAAAGCAATAATTTAATTCCACAAATTCTGGAAAGAATTTTAAATTGTTATGATTATCGCATTCAACCTCACTTCTACGATACTTCCGGGACCCAACAATGAATATGTCTATTAACTGTTGATCTGTGGGAACAAAACTTATTTCAATTTCTCATTCCATGACATGGACCCTTATGAAATGGTATCTAATGCTGATGTGTTTTGTCAGAGAATGATGAACTGGATTTCCTGTCATTGCAATAACATTTTGATTATCACAATAAATATGAATTTTTATAAAGTTCAAACCATAGTCTAATAGTTGATTTCTCATTCATAAAATATGAGCACATCAGTTTCCTGAAGCTATATATTCAGCCTCTGTTGTTGATGTTGAGATTGATTTCTGCTTCTTGCTAAACCATGAGACAATTCTTTCACCTAGAAATTGACAACTTCCACTAGTGTTTTTCCTAGCTATTTTGCATCCTGTAAATTCAGCATCTGAATAGCCTATAAGTGTAAAGACAGACTCTCTAGGATATCATAAACCAAGATTGATGGTTCCCTTGAGATATCTTAAAATTCTTTTAATATCAATCAAATGTGGTTCCCTTGGATTCTCCTGAAATCTAGCACATAGACAGCTTGCAAACATGATATATGGTCTACTAGCAGTCAAATAAAGAAGTGAACCAATCATACCTCTATATGTTGTTATTTCTACAAGCTCACCAGTATCTTGATCCAACTTAGTTACAGTAGCCATAGGTTTTGTAGCAGATGCAAAGTTTTGCATTTGAAACTTTGTGAGTAGATTTCTTATATATTTTGACTGACTTATGAAAATGCCTTCATCACTCTGTTTCACTTGCAAGCCTAAGAAATAGCACATCTCTCCCATCATGCTCATTTGATACCTGGACTTCATTAGCTTTGAAAATCTTTCACAGAGTTTCTCATTAGTGGATCCAAATATAATATCATCAACATATATTTGAACCAATAATAGATCCTTACTTTAAGTTCTATAAAACAAGGTTTTATCAATTGTACCTCTTCTGAAACCACTTTCAAGTATAAATTAAGCCAGTGTTTCATACCAGGCTCTCGGAGCTTGTTTGAGTCTATATAAAGATTTATCCAACCTGTAGACATGATTCGGATATTCAGAAATCACAAAGTCATGAGGTTGTTCAATATATACCTCCTCCTCAAGCTCACCATTTAAAAATGCACTTTTAACATCCATCTGATATACTTTGAATTTCTTGTGTGCAACATAAGCAAGAAAGATACTAATTGCTTCAATTCTAGCTACAGGTGTAAAGGTTTCATCATAGTTAATACCTTTCTATTGAGAGTAGCCTTTGACAACTAGTCTTGCTTTGTTCCTTGTTATGATTCCATCACAGTCTGTCTTATTTCTAAACACCCATTTTGTGCCAACAATGGATCTGTTCTTTGGTCTTGGAACAAGAGTCCAAACCTCATTTCTTTCAAACTCATTCAATTCTTCCTGCATTGCAGTAACCCAGTCTGCATCTTTTAGAGCATATTCAACTAACTGAGTAGCTTTCCTTATTTGCACTCCATTTTCTAGATCACCAATTATCAAATCAGGTGTATGATCTTTGGTCCATTTCATTGGATGAGGAAGATTTCTTGAACTAGATGCTAACCCATCATATGTGCCTTCATAGTATGATTCATCAGTAAATGCTGATTTTCCCCCTGAAGTTGGGTTTTCAGAGTCTAAACTTTCAGAGTTTGTTGGATTAGAGTTTAACTGATCAAAGTTTGAATGATCAGAGTTTGTCTCTATCAGAGATTGTTCAGACTCTGAGATTTCAATGATTGATGTTGGTTCTACAATTTTAGTAGTAGATTGATGTTGCTCCCCCTCAACATATGCACAATCTTCAATTTCTGTGTTATTTTCGTCAGAGTTTAGAAAGTCAGAGTTTAGCTCATTAGAGTTTAGATTATCAAAGTTTAGCTCATTAGAGTTTGTGTCTTGTTGAGGTTTAAACAGTTCATTTTCAAAACATAGATATTCATGAGCATCTTTATCATATAATCCTGTTATTTTTACTTCATCAAAAGAGACATTAATAGATTCCATGACTACTTTGATTCTCAAATTAAACACATTAAATGCCCTTGAAGAAGTTTTGGAAGTTGTTAAATAACCAACAAAAATATCTTTATCTACTTTGAGTTCATATTTTTACAACTGCTCAGGATGTGTTTTAAGAATAAAACACTTGCTTCCAAATATGTGAAAGTATTTCACATTTGGCTTCCTTCCCTTCATCATTTCATATGGAGTCATTCCATGCTTGTTTATCAAGGTACAATTCTGAGTTATGCATGTAGTATTCACAGCTTCTGCCCAAAAGTAAGTAGGAAGCTNGTTTATCAAGGTACAATTCTGAGTTATGCATGTAGTATTCACAGCTTCTGCCCAAAAGTAAGTAGGAAGCTTTGCTCCTTCTAACTGTTGGGTTCCGAGGCATAAAACGCAGCGGATAAACGTAAATATAACGAAAATTTCGG
>QRFB01004618.1:0-41071 GCA_008931105.1 Oenanthe javanica
TAAATATTATTTTAGTTGACACACAAATGTACTGTCTGGTTCATTTGTGTTATACTAATAAATTTTCTCCATTTATCAACAATTTGAGTTGAGGACTTCTGTCATTCTTCTGCTTCACTGTCTGTTCTTCTTCTGGAATCTACTGAAGTAACCACTTGAAATCTCTTATATCTTCTGTATTCTTTAGAAGTACTATCTCTTTATAATTTACACTGACTCTTGAACATATTAATGAACTTCTTCCAGCGTTGAGTAGCAATCCCATAAAATACTTCTGATACTTAGATCCTTTGCGATTAGTTGACTGTCTTCGTCTTGATTCCTGTGTGGTGATTATTATTTACTTCTCTTTATTAGCTAGAGTTGAGCTGTCATCTAATTATTACAAATAGGCCTTGTCATATGCCTTTCAAAAATTATCTCAGTTGTTTCATCCTTTTTATGCAAAAAGTAAACCTGTGTAAATCTTGTGTAATCATCTATTATCACCAGAGTATATTTCTTCTTTCCAATGGACATTATTTTGACAGGACCAAATAAATCAAGATGCAATAGATGAAAAGGTTGATCAATAGAATTTTCAGTTTTACTCTTGAAAGATGTCTTCTTTTGTTTGGCCTTTTGACATGAATCACAGAGTCCATCAGGATGAAATTGAACTTTTAGAAGACCTCTTACTAGATCCTTTTTCACAATTCATTTATATTTCCAAATTTCAAGTGACACAGCTTTTTGCCAATTCCAGCTTTCCAAAGATGATGTCTTTCCAATTAAACAAGTTAAGGGACCATCAGAGTTTACCTCCAAGCTTGATTCAAATAAATTATTATATCTGTGACCAATGAGAACCACTTTTCCATCCTTTTTGCTTTTCACTTCACAATGTGTTTCATGAAATTTCACAGAATAACATATATCTGTCATTTGACTCACACTTAACAGATTATGCTTGAGTCCTTTAACTAGAGCTACATTTTCAATGATGACATTTCCAATAACAATATTATCATATCCCAGTATTCTTCCTATGTTTTCATCTCCATAAGATACTCTTGGGCCATCCTTCTCCTCAAACACTAAAAGCAAGGATTTACTTCCAGTCATGTATGTAGAACATCCACTATCAATCACTTGGATGTTTTTCCGATTTCCCTGCAATCATTTAATGCAAATTAATTAGTAGCTTTGAAGACCCAAATAAGTTTAGATCCTTTCTTTTAAAATTTTGTTAACTTTTGCAGCAGAAGTATTTTTATCAGAGTTTAAGTTAACAGAGTTTGCATTGTCAGAGTTTGCATTTTCAGAGTTTATACTGTTAGAGTTTATATTTCTTTTATCAGCTTTTATCACATATTTTTGTTTGACAGCATGATTAGAAAAGACATGAGTTTTATTCAAATGAGGCAACAGTTTATAATAGTTGAAATAAAAACTATGATATTCTTTACATGTGTAAATTGAATGCCATAAACTACCACAGTGAAAACAGGGATTTTGTGGTCTATATCTAGTTTATTTTCTAGCCTCTGAACTAGGTCTCTCAGGTTCCTTCTTTTTATTTTGCCTGCAGTCAATAGCAAGGTTATTAGAATTACCACATATGAAACAGGTTTTTCTAGGAGCATCAGAGATATTCTTATAGTTATTCTCCTTAGAAATTCCTACTTTACCATTTCTATTTCTCTTCACCTTTTTAGGTTTGTTTTTGTTTGTGACTGCCTTCAACTTTTCTTCAAGTTGCTTCTGTGAGAGTAATCTTATATTTACTGTTTAATTCTCTGACACACTATTTTATTTACATTTGGTATTATTAGAGCATTCACCAGAGGTATTCTTTTTTTTCATTACTAGCTCTAAAAAAATTTACAGGTTCACTCAACTTTTCTTTTATGTGTGTTTTTGTATGTGTCTCCTTATCAAATTCATAACCTAAGGCAGATGTCCAATTCTTGTTAGAAAGTATTTGTTGGACTTTCTTACCAGAGTTTGTCCAAACTCTGAAAGTCTCCTTTTCTTTAGCTATCTCAGATTTTAAATATTCAACTTGAATTTCTAATTGAGTTTGCATGTGTATAGCATTCTCACAGTCTTTCTTAGTGCTAAGCATGTGTGAATTTTCAAATTTAAGAAAGTCATTCCTAGCAGTTAGAGTTTGTATTTCAGATTTTAATCTTTCATTCTCAAGTGACTGTGATTTAAAGCTAACATGCAGAGTTCTAAGGAAAGACTTTAATTCATAGATATTTTCAGTATTAAAATTGAAGACAGAGTCTAGTACCTTATCAGAGTTTAGGATGGTAGCATCAGTGTTTTCCATGAGGGCATAATTTATTTCCTCATCAGAGTCTGATGAGTCCATCCCATCTTTCTTTGAAGTTATGAGAGCTTTTCCAGATTCATTGCTTCTGCACTCAGTAGCAAAGTTCCCCATCTTGTTACACTTGTAAACTTGACCTTTGATTTGGTAAGTGTTTTTGATTTGCCATCTCTATCTTCTCTTCTTCTGAATATGTCTTTATTCTCTGACTCTTCATGCTTCTTTTGAAATTTCTCTTGCTTTCTGAACTTCCTATATTTCATCTTCTTGAAGGCTTTGACAATCATAGCAACCATCTCCAAAATGTCAAAGTCTGTGGAGTCATCAGAGTTTGTCTCAGACTCTGATTCACTGTTTTCCTTGATCATTACAACTTTTCCTTTTCTTGTTGAGGCATTTAAAACTTTTTCTCCTGGTTCTTCAATCATAGTCTCAACATTCAAAGCAACAGACTTTGCCTTTCTACTCTTCATATTCTTCATTTGATGTAATTCCAAGTCATGAGTCTTCACTCTTCCATAAACTTCATCTAGAGACATCTCATCCAAATCAGCCATATCTCTTATCAAGGATGTTTATAGATCCCATTCTACAGGAAGAACTCTTAGAAACTTGGTGCTTGAATCCTCATTATCGTACACCTTATCCACCAAAGCCAAGTTATTCAACAAAGTAAGAAATCTGTCATAGATATCGGTGAAAGACTCATTCTGTTTTGCCTCAAAGTATTCATACTCTTGAATAAGAACTGATCTTCTATTCTTCTTAATTTCCTTGGTTCCTTGACATAGAACCTCTAGTGCATCCCAGATTTCTTTTACAGTTTTGCAGGCAATTACTCTATTATACATCATAGAGTCAAGACTATTATGTAGAATATTCCTTATCTTTGCATCTTTCAAGACTTCTTATTTTTCTTCATTGGTTCACTCCTTCTTGTCCTTCAGAGTATAATATTCAAGAACTTGACTTCCTTCCATAATTTTTGATGACATTAGTTTGGTTGGTAGATACTGACATTTATTGATCCTGTCTAGATAATCAGGATTTGTGGCTTCCAAGAACATTATCATCTTTACCCTCCATGTAGGGTATTCAACCTTCTTCAAGATTGGGATTCTGATACTTTCACACTTGTTTCCAAACATGTTTATATGATCCTTAGGTTGTAATCAACTGTCTTCTTAGATACCAATTGTTGCCCAAATAATAAACTATTATAGAAGGGGGTGGAATATAATAGTTTCAGATCAATCGACTAAGAACAAAAGTATGTAAAAGATGAACTATTTTTTATTAACTTTACTTGAATGAATACAAAACTCTCTCAATAAAATCAATGTTCTTAAGAGCTGCTATGATATGAGAATGATATATCTTGAACCTTTACAATGTTAACCTAATTCTGTGTTTATATAGTACATAGTTATAAAATCAAATATAACAAGGATATTGATTAAGGATAGATTTCATAAAGGTAATTGGATTACAATAAGACACTTTCATCTTTATCCTAATCAATCTCTGATTTATCTGTTTCCTTCTTTGACAAACTCTAATCTTCATAATCTCTATCGGTCTATAATCTCTAATTGACTTATACTCAGATTTGCTTAAACTCTGTCTTGATTAAACTCTGTCTTGATTGAACTCTGTCTGAGTAAACTCTGTTTGACAGCTTCTAAACTCTGATGACGTCAGCATAAACTCTATTTTTTAATAAACTCTATTTGTGATATCCTCTGACAGCATCAATATTTGCATTTCTAACACTGCACTTATGCAATAATACCATATATATTTATCAATTTATGCATGAACTAAATGCGCATATTACAAAATAGATTTAGGAAATATTTGTTAGTGTAGGTGCCCTAGAGGCAATACAATGTTTCTTTTTGATAGACTTTTATGTCATTTGATTATTCAATAAACGTTTTTATTATGACTTTAATTACTGCGATATATTTGTTAGCATAATAAATTTCCTTAGAATCATGATACACATTGTATAGTTTAAGTACATGACTTGAACTTGAGATTATATAATATATCATATTCTTAAAGGTCCCTAGTCGAGTATTATTATTATAGGATAATAATAATACATAAATAGACTAGTATGTTGTTTGACAGATAACCACATCTCATTGGTTATAAGTATGGGGATACTAAAGTCAATACATAGGTACATGTAGGNATAAATAGATAATGTAGGGTTAATAAGTAATTCATTTTTCTGAAACAAAACCCTAGAGGTAGCAGCAAGGCAACAAGAAGGCAGAAAGGAAGAAACTCGAATTGTTAAGAGGAGGCTAGTACGTCCATTCCGCAATCAAGATCGTGAGACGTTTTTGAAGGTGCTCGTGTGGATACCATAGAGGTGTTTTTCGAGAGGAAGACACAAGTCGTGAAAGCTAGGATCTTCGTTGAGTTCGTGAAAGTCAAGACCAGAAAAGGTAGAATTCTGTTTCACCATAATCTGTCCAATCTTATACATGATCCCGAGTTAGGGTTCCGAAATTTTTTGTTATATTTACGTTAATCCGCTGCGTTTTATGCCTCGGAACCCAACAATATTAAACACGCAAATTGAAGATGCATATGCTACTCTAAACATATTTTATATGTATACTTTACAGGTATTTAGGCTCATTCCTCTTGCATTGTAATATTTTGGTAATTGCCTTTTAAAAAAAAAGGTTATATAAAGCCTTCATTCTCATGTCAGGATCTGTTATGTAGCATATATATGTAAATAATTGGTTCGAGAAGTTTTTCATAATTATGTTCGTATAAAATTAAAGACTTATAAAAAATAATAATATTTCTTCTTTATTTTAAAAATAATAAGAATTATGTTGAAAATATTGAGATCTCATGATCATAAAGTCATCTTCAATTCCCTGAGGAAATTATACATCATGCTGAATTTTCAAATCGTGATCGATCTCATTATAATTTTTTTAATTCATAACACTAAATGAGTAATCATACCTACATACTTATAATTACATGATAAAATTTATTGAGGGTGGAGAGAAATAATCAATTCAAAATAAATATATAAGGGTGTTCAATCACTAAATAATTATTAATATATTAATCTTCCATCTTCAATAACTCGTAGAGCATTTCGTCACTATTTAGTTGAGTATGTAAAATCAAAAACTGATGGTCTAACATGGTCAACTACAAATTAAACAATGAAGAAATTGCTCCAAGGGTTATCTAATTGAAAGTTTTACAATGATATATAGTGATAAGATCTCAGGAAAATAAAACTATCTTCAATACTTTAATGATATTTACAGATAGATAATATAAAATTTTCAAATCCTCATCAATCGAATTATAAATATTAATACAAATAACCATACACACAGTAAAAACTATAAAAATATAAAGGGAAAGAGGAGAGGGGCGATTAGTTAAGGAAGAATATGGGAAAGACAACTACAAAATGTATTATATAGGATACAATCAAGCCCTACTTTTTGTATCATCTTGAAAAATCATGGGTCTGGGTTATATATTTTCAATGGACGAGAATCATGTTTTCGTGACGGGTTGAAAGTCAACTTTACTATAAAATATAATTAAAATATTAATTCAATTTTCATCTTGTTTCGGGTTATTCGAAACTCACTTTAATTTTCTTAAGTCAATTTTGTGTAATAAAAATTAACTCAAACTCAATTTTTTTTATCCTAGTTAATATTTCTTCCATTAATTTGACTAAGCCACTACTAATATTAAAATATGGAGGAATAGACTATATTATATTAAAGAATATATTATATCTTATAACCACATTAAAATATTTGTGAATTATTAAAATTGAGTAAAGAATATTTTAAAATGGAATTTTAAAATTCGAACCAAACATATATCTCTTTCATATGTTATCATTTGACATTTTTAAGAGATGCAGTTTATGGTGGACCAAAAGCAAATAATATTTTATACCGAAGTTCGAAAAATAATTTTGTTTGCATCTATATCAATATTTATTTATATTTAGACATATCTTGTCTAATATAATAGTGATTCTAGAGGGATTTTCATTTTCAAGTGATTAGAGAGTGATTTACAATTTTCATATAAAGACGGTTAAATTATTATATAATTACTTGTTTTGACTAGTGTTATAACATCCTTCGGAATATTAAATCAATATTCAAATAAAATAATTCAAATTTAAAATCAACAATCTTAAAATTCTTCAATGTAGACATAAAAAGTCAATTCAAAACTTAAAATACTAATATTAGATATGCAACTCCCACATAAAAAAGAAAAGTCTGAATGTGAAATAAACAATTCCAACTATGTAACTTGTTCAAGTCTCCTTTATTCATCTTATTAGCAGAACTTGAAATATATTAAAAGGATGAACTGTGAATCCCATCAAGTAACTATTCAACTAACTATTATTTCAAAAGAAACATGCTTGTATATTTTAGAACCATCTTTTCAAAACTAAAATAGAACTTAAGTTTTTGAAATTGAATAAAATTTAACTAAAAGTTTATAATTCGATAAAACAATAAATCCGCGGTCACAGTAAGCTGGCGACACAGCATCTATTGTTCTATAAGTTCAGTAACATCGCCCCATGACTAGGTATCTATGAGTGCACACTTGTGCACCTAGAAAAGGTATATATCTATGACTAGTTCTGGAACTATTGCCAAAATTATTAACTGGTTCGATATGCAGAGACTTGTTCTATGTTCTTTTTTTTCGAAAACACTTCTCAAAATAAAACTAATATTCACAATAAATCTTTAAACAATAAACTATAACATGTTCTTTAAACAAATTGAAGCAATGACATTTTTCTAAACTTGAAAGTACGTTGAAAAGTCACTTACCTCGATAATGATATGTACCCTGCAAATAAAATTACAATTAGACTATTACAAATTATTTTGCACTTCGATTACTACATCACAAACTTATAATCCCAAAATAACTTACTCTAAGGTCACAACTCAAATATTATACAAAATGGACTATTTACATAATATCATATTTGAGGAGTCCGGAAAAATGCTAATTTACTCTACATTGATAACTTAATACGGAAAAATACAAAAGATGAAAATTGTAAAAAATTCAGAGATATTTTCCGAATGGTAAAATTCGTCAAAAATAGATAATAATGAATACCGAAATTAAATAAAATACGGGTTACCTGAGCAGACTCAACCCAAAATTAGACAAGTATTTTGATGTTTTAGAATGATATTACTCATAATTTTTGGATAAAAACACAATTTATTATCAATTTTTAAAATTGTAACATGGTAAATCGTTTCAAAACCAATAGATTTGATAAACGATAGATTTTGATATATTTAAATGCTGAATATTAGAAAACCCAAACAACAAAAGTTGTAGATAATTAAAATAAATTTCCATGGCAATAAAACCACAACAATCCGATAAATAATGAATTAAATACGAATTTTGTAAGTATTAAGTAAAGACACAAGGCACTATACAATATGCATATGATGATCCGAAAACTAAAATTCGATAATAAAAATTATCTATATATAAACATAAATCCACACAAAGTGCAACTGGGTAAAGCCGGACTCAACTCTCAAGCGCCTCGATCTCGAGGGAGTCGAACGTTGGTTCGATAATTTTCACTTACTCTTACCAACTGTGCTAACATATTCTGTATTTGTATGTATATATTGTCCATGCCCTAACCGTTACAATTGTTGATATTAACAACCATAATCATTCCGTAAATATTATTTCTAATTAATATTATTATTTTAATATTTATCTTATTTCCATTTTTAAAAACAAGATCTTTTCAATTTGTTAAAAAAATTATTCACCTGGTTAGCCCCATAAAATAAATTATAAGACTATTATTTATAATTAAAGGGAAATATATTAATAAAAATTAAATCACAAAAATGGGGTTATTACAAGTTTTTTCAGTAATTCTGATATTCTAATCTCTTTTGATGTGGTATTAAAAATATAGGTCATATTTGTCAATTAGCTATTAATGGTATATTACAAATATATTATTTATAAATATTTTTATTGAACATATTAAAATTTAAATATAAATTTTTATATAAAATAAAAAAGTTTAAAATATATTATATACAAACATTTTTATTGAACGTAATAAAATACGTGAGAAAATGGGTCCCAGGCTGTATTAGTTAATGTCAACTCTCAATGCACAGGCTGTATTAGTTAATGCCAACTCTCAATGGACAGGCTTGATCGGTATTATTAGAATTATTTTATGATTGACGTATGAGATTACGTTTTTTTTCCCTTTTTCATCAAAGTTCATGTTTTAAACCTTTATTATTATACGGAGTAAATAATTATTTTATTTATACAACTTGGATATCTACGCCATATTATTAAAAAAAAATTGACAAACGTATTATAATTATTTTTATTTCTTGTAAAAATTGTTAAAATCATATTCTTATTCTTATGATTAGATAAAGTACAAACAAGGGAAAGATGCCAAAAAATAAATTTTATTAAGCGAATATATAGATGTTACTTGGATCATGAACAACTGAGAGTGAAATCCTATTTTTGAATAAATTTTCTATTAACTATTTTGATTTACAATCTAAAAAGATACCATATAATTTATCAATTTTTCCGATATTCATTTATCGAGATTCTATCGTAAAATTTAGAATCTTCAACGTTAAGAATTTTCTTGTTACTATTTCTAAACTTGTGGAGAAATGGTGGTCAAAGACTCAAAGGTACTCATTTTCGATTTTTCCCATCATTAAACAGGCCTTTCTTATATACACTGACTATAGGAATAGATCAATTTAGCATTGTCACGCAAAATGGATGAGCTTCAAGTCTTTTTTTTCCCAATGCTGGCTCATGGTCACATGATACCAACCCTAGATATGGCAAGGTTATTTGCCTTCCACGGTGTACACTCCACAATCATCACCACGCCTCTTAATGCTCCTGCTTTTGAAAATACAGTACAGAAAAGCAACGATTCGGGGTTTCGAATGAGTATTAAAATTGTTAAATTTCCACGAGTTTCGGGTTTACCAGAAGACTGTGAAAATGCTGATCAGCTCACTTCTACTACCATGTCAGAGATATTTTTTGGTGCAACAGAGATGCTTAAGGAACAAGTTGAGCAACTTCTTGAAGAATATCGTCCTGATTGTCTTGTTGCGGATATGTTCTTCCCCTGGGCTACTGATTCGGCTGCCAAGTTTGGCATTCCAAGATTGGTTTTTCATGGTACAAGTTTCTTTTCGTTATGTGTTTCTGGAGAATTGAGACTTCACATGTCATTTGAGAACTTTAAAAATGACTCGGATGAGTTTATTGTGCCTAATCTTCCGCATCAAGTGAAGTTATCAGTGAGCGAGGTTCCCACTTATCAACGACGAGATACAGGGACACAACTTGGTAAGTTGATGATTAAGGTCACAGAATCTGAACTGTCAAGCTACGGAGTGATTGTAAACAGCTTTTACGAGCTTGAGCCAGAGTATGCTGATCATTACAGGAATGTTCTGAACAGACGAGCGTGGCATGTAGGCCCTGTTTCCTTGTGCAATAGAAGTGTTGAAGAAAAGGCACAAAGAGGGAAACAAGCAGCAATTGATAATGATGAATGCTTGAAGTGGCTGGACACGAAAAGGCCCAACTCGGTTCTTTATGTTTGTTTTGGAAGTATATGCAAATTTTCTAGTAATCAGTTACATGAGATTGCTGTGGGACTAGAAGCCTCTGGACAACAATTCATATGGGTTGTGAGGAAAGGCAAAAATAATGAAGAAATCGAGGAATGGATGCCTGAAGGATTCGAGGAAAGATTAAAAGGGAAAGGCCTTATAATTAGAGGATGGGCGCCCCAAGTGCTGATCCTGGATCATGAAGCTATAGGTGGTTTCGTGACACATTGTGGCTGGAATTCAACTCTTGAAGGCATAACTGCTGGGGTGCCAATGGTAACCTGGCCATCATTCGCCGAGCAATTTTACAATGAGAAATTGGTTACCGAAGTTCTTCGAATAGGGGTTGGGGTTGGTGCCAAGGAATGGGTTCGTGGTACAGACAGTGTCAACATTAAAAGGGAGGCAATTGAGAAGGCGATGAGGAGTGTAATGGTGGGGAAAGATGCCAAGGAAAGAAGAGACAGAGCAAAGGGACTAAAAGAAATGGCAGGAAAGGCCATTAGAGAAGATGGATCATCTTACTTAAATTTGGTTGCTTTGGTCAAAGAGTTGAGTCTGAATCGTTCTTCATGTTAAGTACAAAATCCAAATTGGCTAGGTAAAATAAATTTGTTTTGTTATGTGTTCTGGCCTTGATTTTAATCTAACTTTCATTTCGTCAAAAAAAATAATCTAACTTTCATTCTTGATCATACACTTATGTCTACATCTTTCTTTTCTTCTTCGACACAGTCGGGCCCCCTTCATAATTTTGGATCCGACGCATCTGTCTTTATTGACTTCTGACGTTATTATTAAATTATCAAATCGATGTTGAAGATCATTTTTTCTAACTTTAATGTTATATGATGACAAAACGAGTATGATTTGAATATTTACGTAATTAGACGTGCACATATTGAGGCATTGAGCAGATATATTCGGTCCGTTTGATTTATTTTATAATTGAAAAAATGTGTATATTTTTTAATTTATAAATAACTTGTAATGAAAGACAAACGAAGACTTAAAATTGGAGTTCGCATCAGCAGAAATATGTTGAAAGACAGTCTGAGTTTTTATCTGATGGTTAGGTGTTTGACGTGTTTGCATGTGCTCGAGACGAGAGTAACTAACATACTTCTCGGTCATTATTTAGTTTACTGTTTCTTCTTTTTTTTGCATTTTATTTTTGCAATATCATAGGAAGAATAAATAAATAAAATTTTGGATCTTTGAATTTGAAAACGTAAAACGAGATTACCTAACATTTTGGTTACTTACTTTTTCTTTTCATTTTGTTGTTGGGAAAGGTAAAATTATGAATCTTATGCTCTGTTTGGATTGTGGTCGGTGCACACAGCCGTGCGGAAACGTCGAGTAACGACTAATTTTTTCAAATTTTTTGGCTGAGTGATGCGTCAACTCTACGCCTAGAGTTTGGCCAACAATATGCAGCTAACTCCTGAGCCTTAGTCTCCACAACTTTTTGCCTGCAAAATGGGTTAGTAACAACTACACAATATAAACGAGACGAACATTACCCCCAACCTTTTTATTACTCCACAAAAATGATCTAACAATCTAGGTCTACTTGCCACAACTACCTACTAACTGCTAGCAATATAAGAGTGCATCACTACAAAACTCTTTCTTTCTCTAGAACTTTATATAGCTCTCTCTGTATTTTGCTCTCACTTCTCTCTACAAGTGTGTATTTCAAACTATGAGTGAATGAATGAGAATGAAGTAGCTCCTCCTTATATGGGCAGCTAAGCGTGCTTAGGATGACTCAAGCCCATCCAAAATTTCCATCTATGGCGAAGATCTTCCTTGATACACTCCCACAAAATCCTCCTTTTGGAATATTCCCAAGGACAATCCTCCTTCTAGAATATTCTCTAAGATATGCTGAGTCACATCCCTTGATTTCCGCCATTAGAAGATATTGCCTAATAACATATCAATTATGATATATCCTAACTTACTTTCCTTATTTGTAAGCTAGGCCCATCCATATGATATGTAGAAGCCCAAGTCCATCTTGCACATTGAACCCATGTCATGCCTGCATCATATTCCAACCCTGGCCCAACTGATTGCATCACCTATCCGGCTCCACTATAGAACCATGCCTTAGTTAAGCCCACCATGTCTGACTCCTTAAGACTCGTTTACCATGTCGCCTCTGTGTCATTTAGGACTAATGGTGAATGATGACTCTCCCTTAAGCCGGTCGTGCCCTTGTTCAAGTCTCACCCAATCCTGCCTCTCTTGCCCTTGCGCCATGCTGCTTGACCCCTCTAGAATCAAGTGTGCCCACAATACATGTTCCCTGTATCTGTGCCTGGCTATGCATTCCTTTCCCTCAATTTTCATGATATAAGCCTTTGACATATCCAACTCGTGCAAGCGCCCTCATAAGTCATAAGTGTCCCATGCACCCCATGTGTGCCTCATGTGCCCCATGTGCGCCTCATGTGCCCCATGTGCCCCATGTGCCCCAACTTCACCTCAATGCCAAGCCCCATGCCTGGCTTGCAACTCTGGTGCTGAAACCCAACGTCTTAAGCCTCCCAAGTAAGCCACCGCCCTGGCCCGCAGTACCAGACTTAGGCTCAAAAGCCTAAGGGTCTAACAAACCACCCCCACCAAAAGAACTCGATGTCCTCATCGAGGGATGATTCTAATACTCCCGAATTTGATCTTCAAACTGCTACAAGGTTACACCTTTCTCCCATGTTGCATCAGCTTCATCTTCGCCTTCCCACTGCACTAGGTAATCAGTCCTCTTGTTCTTCTTACTCATCCCCTGAGTTTTATAACTAAAGACCTTTTTCATCTTCATGTCGAATTGTACCTTGATCACTGGAGGCGCCCGTTTCCCTTGCTTCCTCCCATCAAGTAACAACTCTGGCTGAAATGGCTTCAGAAAACTGACATGAAATGTGTGGTGTAGTTTCAATCTATCCGGCAAGTTAAGATGGTACGCCACTGCGCCCACCTTTTTCACAATCTCAAAGGGACCATCATACTTCTAAACAATCCCTTTTTGAATTTTTCTTGATTTGATCTTCTTCTAAATCTGAGGTGTCAATTTCAACAACACCTGGTCATCCACCTCAAACTCTAAGGGACGACGCCTTTGATCGGCATACTACTTCATCCTTCTTGCAGCTTTCTCCAGACCAGCTTTGGCTTCCTCAATCATCTCCTGTCTTACCATAGCATACCTATAAGCCGCATAACAAGTACCACACCATCTTTATATAGCCACCTCATTTGGTGTTCGTGGTTGAACTCAAAAAATCACCTCAAAGGGACTCTTGCCAGTCGCTTTAAACCGCTGCAAGTTATAGCAAAACTGTGCTACATCCATCAACTCTAGCCAATTTTTCTGACTAGCTGAAACATAGTGCCTGAAATACTCATCTAATAGCTGATTCATCTGCTCTGTCTGACCATCTTTTTGGGGATGATTTGCTGTAGAAAACTTCAACTCACTTCCCATGAACCCAAACAATACAACCCAGAAACGCCTAGTGAATCTGTTTTCTTTATCACTGATTATATCCTTTGGCAACCAAAAATTTTTCATCACATGCTGAAAGAAAAGGTCAGCCGCCACATCCGATGTACATTTCTTTGGCGCATGAATGAACATCGCATACTTCAAAAACCGATCAACCACCACAAAGATTGACCCCTTCCCATCCACCTGAGGCAACCCAAGAATGAAATTCATTGACACAGACTGTCATGGTCTATCAGGAACCGGTAATTGTTGTAGAAGTCCAGCTTCCTTCTTTCTTTCAATCTTGACAAGTTGGAACACCAAGCACGACTTGACATTGGCCTCAACATCATCGATCATCTTCGGCCAATAGTAGGATCTACTAAGCAATGCTAACATCCTCGCTACCCCCAGGTGCCCTGCCCACTTTACATCATGAGACTCTTTCAAAATTCGTTACCGAAGTGTTCCCCCAATAAGTACATAGATCTTATTGCCTTTCACATACAAAAGCCTATCCTCCAGCCAATACTTACGAACCACGCCTGACTTCACTTCCTCCACAAGCTTCAGATACACAACATCAGTTTCTGACTGTTGCTTGATCTCTTCTAGGAACTCAGTGTCCACCACTGACATAGATACCAAAGATTCCTGCACCTTTTTACTCAATGCATTTGCCATCTGATTTTGTGCCCCCGGTTTGTGCACCCACACAAAGTCAAATTCTGCCAGAAATTCCTGCCAACATGCTTGCTTTGGGGTTAGCTTCTTTTGAGTCTTAAAATAAGTGTTTGCCACATTTTCTGTGCAAACCACAAACTTTGCTCCTAACAAGTAATGCCGCCATATCTCCAAACAATGCACCACAGCTGCCATCTCTTTTTCATGGGTACTGTACCTCTGTTCAGCATCCTTCAGCTTTCGACTTTCATAGGCCACCAGATGTCCTAACTAAACCAACACCCCACCCACAGCACGATTAGAAGCATCAGTATGCACCTCAAATGGTATTCCAAAATCTGAAAGTCTGAGCACGGGAAGCAACTACAACTTTCATCTTTTCAAATGCTTGTTGGCACTCATCATTCCAATCCCAGATATGATCCTTCTTTAGTAAATCTGTCAAAACACTCACCCGTTTTGAGTATCCCTAAATGAACTTGTGATAGTAGTTCGCAAGGCCAAGAAAAGATCTCAATTCAGTAACTTTCTTTGGAGTAGGCAAATCAATGATGGTCTCAACTTTCTTCTTGTCCATTTTCACCGTTCCTAGGCTAATCACATGCCCAAGGAAATGAATTTCCTCCTTACAGAACTCACACTTCTCCTTCTTCACATAGAGACTATGTTCTCGTAGTTTAGTGAAAATGCACCTTAAGTGGTCTAAGTGAGCTTCCAGACTATCACTATAGATCACAATATCATCCAAGTACACAATGACAAAGCGGTCTAGGTACTCATATAGACATCATTCATAATATTGTAGAATGTAGCAGGTGCATTTGTTAAACCAAAAGGCATAACTAGGAATTCGTAAGACCCATACCTTGTCACACATACGGTCTTAGGCTCATCTCCTGCTACAATTCTGACTTACCAATATCCCGACCTCAGATCCAACTTCGTAAAGTACTTAGTCTTTGAGAGCCTGTCAAATAGCTCAACAACATTTGTAACATGGTACTTGTTTTTGATAATTACCTTGTTCAAGGCACGATAGTCCACACACATTCGCGATGACCCATCTGCCTTCTTCTGAAATAAGACTAGGGCACCATAGGGAGCTTTAGATGGTTAAATATACCCACTCTCCAAAAGCTCATTTAGCTTCTTCCTCAACTCAGCTTACTCCATAAGTCCCATGCAGTAAGGAGCTTGAGACGGCGCCCGTGCGCCCGGCTCTAGCTCAATCTTATGATCCACATCTCTCCTTGGTGGTGTTTTTGGCAACTCTGGGGCATGATATCTTCAAAATCCTTGAGTGTAGAAGCAACAACATCAGGCATCACTGTCTGATCATCCTTCACCTCCATTAAAGCAGCTAGAAAAGTCAATTCACCACACTTGAGCCCTGCCTCAACCTGCATAACTGACAACAGTCCCATCTTTTGCTTCCCTGAGTTACGATCACGAATACCCTTCATAAAGAAAAAAAATCCTTATCCCCAACCATCACCCCGCCAAGATGTGGCATCGGTGTAGCCTTGGCTTTCAACAAAATATCTATCCTATGTATAACATTAAAATCATCAAGTGGGACAACCAATTTTTATTGCCTTCTCAGTCCATGAACCAACTGTGAGATCCGCCAATGATGATCTTGTGATCACTTGTGCCTCAGAATTCACAGCTTTAACGCGGCTAGTGCTTGCTACTAAAGCTAAGCCAAGATGCTCCACACACTTATCAGCCATAAAATTATTAGTAGAACCAGTGTCTACCATTACCATTACCTCATGCTCATTGATGACAACCTGCACATACAACAAACTAGATGACTTCAGCTTTCTTTGTCTGCAGTGCATTCACCATTCTGAGTGGATTAACCCTTGTAGGCTCCTTCATTTCCTCATCCATGTTGATAGTGTTCAACTTCTCCTTCTTTGGACAATCTTTCATCATGTGAGGACATTCACAAATATATTACCTCAACGGCTTCTTTGCTTGCCCACCACGAACTTTGGCTTTACCTTGATCCCCGTCTTGGACTTTCTTCTTGCCTTTCGATTCAAAATTTTGCAATCTCTCCTTAACACCCTGGTTTTGCTTCCCCTTGTCAATAGAACCAGTTACAAAATTAAAATCCACTAAGCTATCGGCTGCTACTACTGTCAGATCCTTGACATTCTGTCTCTTTAGCTCAGCCTGTGCACATGGCTTCAAACCCGAACAAAATTTAAACAAATTGTCTGCCTCCGCCATGTCACGAAAGTCTAACAGAGTGGAAGTGAATGCCTTCACATAATCTCGCACAGTGCCCATCTGCTTCAAGTGCTTTAGTTTCTCCCTAGCCAACTATGCAGCATTATTAGGCAAGAATTGCTCATTAAGCTCTTTCTTCAAGACATCCCAAGTCTCAATTTTGGGCCTCCATATGCCTTTAACATTATCCATGTGAGTACGCCACCATAACTTGGCGTCACCTGCAAGAAACATACTAGCCACAGTCACTTGTTTACCATCACCGATATGAGCCACCATGAAATATTTCTCCATATCCCATAAGAAATTCTCCAAGGCCTTGGCATATCTGCCACCCTCATATGACTTAGGCTCTGGTATTTTGAACTTTCTCATAGCTTTATCCAAGGTAGTGCCCCGAACAACCACTGCCTTCCTCAGAATAGTCACCTCTTCCTAAAGCTCCACCGAATTATTCTCTAACTCAAAAATATTCCCTCAGCTTCACGTAGGTAATTCTCTAGGATCCATCTGATTTGATCAATATTAGACCTCATAGTTGCACATTGATCTTGCACTGGTGCAACATCGGTAGACTATGGTTCACCAAGCATCTCCTCAAGTTTGGTAACTCTGTCATTCACAGAAATAACTGTAGGACGATCCATAACAACGATCTCAACGCAGTTCTGATACCAACTGTCACATAGCCATGCGAAAGCGTCGACCAACGACTAATTTTTCAAACTTTTTAGCAGAGTGATGCACCAACTCTACGCCTAGAGCTTGGCCAGCAATGCGCAGTTAACCCCTGAGCCTTAGTCTCCACATCTCTTTGTCTGTAAGATGGGTTAGTAACAACTACACAATATAAATGAGATGAGCATATACGGGGAACCCCCAACCTTTTTATTAATCCACAAAAAGAATCTAACAATCTAGGCCTACTTACCACAACTCGGCACAACTACATACAAACTGCTAGCACTACAAGAATGCCTCACTACAAAGCTTTTTCCCTCTCTAGAACTCTATATAACTCTCTATGTATTTTTCTCTCACTTCTCTCTATAAGTGTGTACCTCAAACTATGAGTGAATGAATGAGAATGAAGTAGCTCCTCCATATATAAGCAGCTAAGCGGGCTTTTGATGACTCAAGCCCATCCAAACTTTCCATCTATGGTGAAGATCTTCCTTGATACACTCCCACAGAATTCTCATTTTGGAATATTCCCAAGGACAATCCTCTTTCTAGAATATTCTCTAAGATATGCTGCATCACATCCCTTGATTTCCAGCATTAGAAGATATTGCCTTATATGATATCAATTATGATATGAACTAATTTACTTTCCTTATTTGTAAGCTAGTCCCATCCATATGATATGTATAAGGCCAAGTCCATCTTACACATTGAACCCATGTCATGCCTGCACCATATTCCAACCCTGGCCTAATATAGAACCATGCCTTACCTAAGCCCACCATATCTGACTCCTTAAGACTCGTCTGCCATGTCGCCTTTGTGTCATTGAGGACTAATGGTGAATGATGACTCTCGCTTTAGTCGGTCGTGCCCTTGTTCAAATCTCACTCAATCCTGCCTCTCTTGCCCTTGCGTCATTCTGCTTGATCCCTCTAGAATCAAGTATGCCCATAATACATGTTCCCTGTGTCTCTTCCTGGCTATGCATTCCTTTGCCTCCGGTGTCATGATTTAAGCCTTTGGCATATCCAACTCGTGCAAGTGCCCTCATAAGTCACAAGTGCCTCATGCGCCCCATGTATCTCATGTGCCCCATGTGCCCCATGTGCGCCTCATGTGCCACATGTGGCCCAACTTCACCTCAACGCCAAACCCCATGTCTAGCTTGCAATTCTGGTGCTGAAACCCAACTCTTAAGCCTCCCAAGTAAGGTTCTAACAGTTGGGGAGATAAGAATTGGACTGGTTAGTAAGGTAAAATTTGGGTTGGGAAAGAATGAATTGGATTCAACCCTTATCATGTATGGTTGAAGAATTTGAATGTAAGTTGGGCAAGTAAATATTGTAGTATAAGTTAATATTTTGAAGATGACTTGTTTGAATAAATAAATTTTATAAAATTTAATAGTACAAAATTAATATTTATATTAAATTCTTTTTAAAAATAATTTATTTATATAAATTTAGTGTGATAACTTACACCAATAATACATTAATTTTATAAAAACCAGTTATAATATATTATATACATATTCAAAATAAAAAATGTCTACAATTTTTTCAATTTTTTATTTATATATTCAACTTAGGACTACATATTATTCAATTAGTGCTTATGGAAAAAAGTAGTCAATTAGTGGGTCTCAGTATTAATCTATCAAATAGTGAGTGTGAGCGTTAGATGGTTTGCCTCGATTTTTGGTTAAATCGGAATCGAAATCATACACCCTCGGTTTTAAAAATTGAAAATTGTAACCGCAACTGAACCATTGGTTTCGATTTTAAAAAGACCGTTCAATTTCTAGTAGTTCGATTTCGGTTATAAAATTGAATAAAATAATAATGAGAGAAAAAATATTTAATTTAAATAAATAAAAATCTTTAACATAAATAGCGACATTGTAAAAGCTATTTCTCAATATCATTTTGGAAGTCAATTGTAGAAGATTATGCAATTCTCAATATCATTTTGGAAGTCAATTGCAGAAGATTATGCATTTCTCAATATCATTTTGGAAGTCAATTGCAGAAGATTATGTAGTAATCGACCATGCTACTGATTTCCAAGGGTACTAACTATATGTGTTTGCTCTTATACATGGACTATGTAAACTCTTTTTTTTTTGGAGCATGGCTTATATCAGGGTTATTTCTTCCAGTAGTTGCCATTGCAAAGTATTTACATACTGTTATAACATGTTAGCTATAAAAATAAAGGGACTCCAATTATTTATAAGAAAGGGCAAGAGATTAAGAGGGAAGTAAGAGCATAGAAATGAAATTATTCTGTGCATCCATTTCATTATCTGGGCATGCTATTTATACTAGAGCAAAAGGAACAAAGTAGTAAATATTTGGTAAAAATTTCTATGCCTAATACTAGCCACACTATTTCATGCTTGACTAAATGGAAAATCAATTTATAACACTCCCATTTGATTGTCATTTAGTATGGATCATAGATTGCCACTTTAAAACCATGTCAATGAAAAATCCAGTGGGATAAAAACTTTGACGAAGAAAAAAGAGTACAATCTCCCCTTGGAATAAACTAATCATTCACTGACATTTTGTTGCAATATATCTTTGACTCGACGCATTCTAATGTTATGTCGTAATTTTCTGAATGTTGAATTTGGTAATGATGTTGTGAACAAGTCAGCAAGGTTGTCACATGATTGAATTTGTTGTACATCAACTTCACCATTCTCTTGGAGTACATGAGTGTAAATGAATTTTGATAAAATGTGATTCGTTCTATCTCCTTTGATATACATTTCCTTGAGTTGATCAATACAAGATTTGTTATCTTCAAACATAACAGTTGGATTTCTCGTGATGTCCAGAAACTCTTGATGATGGACCATAACCATACACATTTTCTGCTAGCTTCCTGAATCGCAATTAGTTATGAGTGATTTTATTAGGTTTCCACCGTAATTTGTTTTATGGATTTCCAAGAAATGATTGTACCGCAATATAAGAATACATATCTAGTTTGTGACTTGCCAACATGAGGATCTGTTAAGTATCCTGCATTTGCATATCCGATCAATTGAGATGTCGAGTTATTTGGATTTAATAACCCAAAATCAATTGGTCCACAGAGATAACGAAATATATTTTTGATCTCATTCCAATGTCTGTCTACTGGTGTAGAGCTCAATCCTGCCAATAAATTCACGGCAAATGCAATATCTGGCCTTGTATTGTTTGCCAAGTACATGAGTGCACCATTTGCACCAAGATATGGAATTTCAAGTCCAAGAACTTTTTAACCATCTTCTTGTGCTAGAAATGGATCTTTGTCAGGTTCCACAGATCGAACTACTATTAAGGTATCAAAGGATGAGATTTATCCATGTAAATTTTTTTCAATACTTTTTCGGTATATGTGGATTGATGTAGGAAAATTCCAGATGATGAGTGCTATACTTGTATACCAAGACAATATTTTGTTCTTCCAAGATCTTTCATTTCAAATTCTATTTTTAGATATATGATAACATCATCAACCTCTTTAATTGTTCCTACTAGATTTAACTTATCCACATATATAACAATAATCACAAAACTAGTTTGTGATTTCTTAATAAAAATACATGGACAAACCTGATTGCCTATATACCCATTCTTTTGTAAATAACTATCAAGACTGTTATACCACATGTGATCAGATTTATTAGTTCCTAAATCATCATAAAAGGGGGGGATTGAATATGATGTTGGTAGTTTTTAGCTTTTAATTGCGGATTAAGATTTGTGTATATTTGTGTTCTTGAGATTTAAAGATGGGTAAGCAAACAACATAAACAATTCAGGAAAATATAGATATCTTAATAAATCCCTGAGGTGCTACACTCTAATCAAATGATTAGCTACAATACTTTATAATCAATACATACAACACAATATAGTTGGGTTTAAAGGTATGTCTTTAATGGAGCTCCCATAAGTGGTTGATAGTATTGAAGACGATGCACAATGATTTCTTCTATTGTAAATTCCATATATTATGTAGGCTTGTAAATCAATTTGAATTGATTTAATTCCAAGGAACCAAGAGCTGAGTGGCGCCAATACAGTGTGTTCCCTGTATTGGTGTTAGTGGCCCCTTGAATAAACTGAGTGGCGCCTTATATTAAAGTGGCACCTCACAGAGTGTATTGCCCTATGTAGTTTTAAGTGGCGGCATTTTAGACTGTGTGAGAACCTAACTCTCAAGTGTTCCCTTAAGCTAGTGGCGCCATTTTCTATATCCCCTGTATGATCAAGTGGCGCCAATACACAACTTGAATCTCTCATAACTTTAAGTGGCACCCTATACATTGGTTGCTTCGTATAGGAGCCACTTAGTTATTAATGGCGCCTATACATGTAGTCCATATATAGTTGCCTTAGAATATATCTTTATATGTCTTGAGTAGCTTCAAGTTGTTTTCCACTCTTCTGTGTGATCAACTATTTTCTTCTAAATGAATAGGATAATTCTTTTCTTGACGTGTTGACGCTTAGTGCACTGGCCTGGTTCACAAACGAGTGACAATGAATTAAATTCTCTTATCTTCTGTGCAATTCTACTTAACCCTTTATCAGTTGTTCCATTGTTTTATTTCACTGAAATCATTTAACACTCATACTTGAACCACTGCATTTTCTTGACTCTAAAAATATTTTGAACTTTTATTTTTTACTGAGGCTTGAATATGTAATGAACTTCTTTCGTTGATGCTTCTGAAGACTTCAAACTTGAATTCCTTGTAATGATTCATGTATGCATCCTAACTGTATGTTCTTCTGGATTCATGTGCTTCATATTAATATTATTATCTATCTTTCTTCTTCTGTTGAGTTATTGTTACCTCTATTATATATTAGGTTATATTATGTTTTACAATCTCCCCCTATTTGATTGAGAGTTTGATAAGTAAATCTTTTAAGAGGATAACTCGACTGTTAATACAAGAAAACGTAAAGTGCAGAAAGACTGAAAATAACATTAATTACATTCTGGATTGAATTGATACATTTTCAAATTTTTTAAATTCAACAAGTACAAAGATTCTTATTCCTCTAACCTGAAAAGATATTCTATTCTGTTCTACTTTGTTGACTTGTGCCTTATTTCTTCTTTTGCTAATTTTTTTGATGACGTTTTATGAGCTATTCCATTTTTGCTTCAAGTCTTGACTTCACTAAGTCTCGGGCTTCAAATTCCAGTGTCTTTTTGGGAGGTGGAACTTCTGGTTTCTTGAGCATTTCTTCGAGGTAGGCAATACTGTTGATTAAAGCAACTCCTTCAAACTCTAGAGATGTTTTCTTAGAAAATACGAATACAGTGATCCTTTTTGGGAATCCCTGGACTCGCTCAGTGTCATTTTCTTTCTCTATCATCTCCCTTTCCCATAGAGCTTGTCGGTCCCTGATATTATATAAGGGGGGTTGAATATAATATCTGAATTTATTCGCAGAATTATGGATTTAAAATTATTACTTTAATTTCTCACGAAATATTAATTATAACGAAATATTGTCCAAGTATAAAATATGATTTAACTTAAAAAGTATTACAAAATTAATATGTTGAAAGTGTAAATAACTGTTTAAAATTTTTAGAACGATTTAGATATGAACTATTCTGAAATAAAAATTATTATTCAAACCGGCACAAAAAATCTGTGAATATTATAATCAGACAAATTATTGAATTTGAATATTTTTCACTCTTGTTTTCAACACTAACTTATGAAGCACTAACCTCATATATATAGAGGATTCTTAAGCTTGTATGAGTTTTCAATTCATGACTTTTTTCAGACTTTGTTAAGTCTGTATGACTTTTGATTAACACTTGTATGACTTTTGAAAAAGTCCGGTATGACTTTTCAAAAGTCGGTATGACTTTTGAATTTCATTCAGTATGACCTTTTTTAAGGCAGCTTCGGTATGACATTTTTTAAAGTCATTTACGGTATAACTTTTCAAAACAGCTCGGTATGAGTTTTTTTCTTCACTGCTCGGTATGACCTTTTCGTCATTGCTTGTTATGACTTTCGGTGAAACTTGTTCGGTATGACTTTTTAATCAAAATTCGGTATGACTTTCTGTTTAAGTTTGGTATGACTTATTGATAACATAATTCGGTATGACTTTTAATATAGTTTAAAAAGACTTATTAAAAGTCATACTAAGTCATATCTTTTATAATAAATTAATTATACTTAATTTAATTAAATAATTTATAAATTAAATTAAACTTAACTTGAATTAATTTAAATAAATAAATTCAATAATTATTCTTTTCTGATTTGACTCAAAGAAGTTGAAGAAGAAGAAACTGTTTGGGGCTCTAGTTCAGCTTGGGATTAAACTTGTGTGTTTTCATGTTCATAGCCGAAATCCTGAAGTGTAAGACCACAATCATAGTCTGCCATAGATATATTTAAAGGTAAGAAATCAGATGCTAAGATTTGAGATATTACCTATTGTGTCTGTGCCTCATGGTCTGCAACTTGAGCAGCTTCAAGTAGTAGCTGCGCATGATGATCAACTTCCATTGGCACTTGATCTGGCTCTTGCTAAAGCGGTTGAGCCTGTGCAGGATTGACAACTTAATCCAATATCTCAGCTATGTACTATGTCCTTACTATTGGAACCCCTGAGAATTTTTTCTGGTTCCAGAGCCTTGTGAAAAGATTTTTCTGTGAAGTAGGAGATACTTCCACTAGGTTGTTCTAGAACAAGGCTTTATCTTCATCTGAAAGAAGATCATTCATAAACCACATTAAAAACTTTGGATAATAGCATGCGACATTTCGTTCCCTGCTCTCTAGCGTCCCCATCTTCTTGATGATTTCAGTCAACATCATTTTCCCAAAATTTATTCTCCTATTATGGGCCATATAATACCCAATTATTTGTAGAAGCGATGAGATGTTGT
This sequence comes from Oenanthe javanica, assembly GCA_008931105.1. Taxonomy (NCBI): domain Eukaryota; kingdom Viridiplantae; phylum Streptophyta; class Magnoliopsida; order Apiales; family Apiaceae; genus Oenanthe; species Oenanthe javanica. The sequence goes on from QRFB01004618.1 coordinate 24,086, forward strand.
TGAAGTTGCTTTTCGTTGTAGGGGAACATACTTTTGTCAGTGTAGCCTGGAAGAACTCAATTATCTCCGGTACTGTTGGTGAGCCAACAAAATCCTCTGTCGAAAAACCTAAAATTCTGTTCACGTCATCTTCAGTCACCATGTATTCGTGTTTACCAATAATAATGGAAAATTGTGTTATTGCTACAACTGTTTTATTCCTAGTTGTCGTGTACAGGGCCCGTAATGCATCAATTTGTAACGGGGCATCCACTGTAATTGCAGTCCAAACGAGTGAATGTTCGTTCATAAAAATAATCCAGGGTCGGAATCTCTCTACTGAACAATTCATCGGGTTAAAATAACCTACAAAATTGGTCTTAACAATTTCACATACTAACAACCTTAAAATTAAATTACCAAATAATTCGAATTAGTCTCTAAATTAAAAAATAATGCCCAATTAATTTGAATTTTTAAAACAGTCCATTAACACAAAATTTGTCTAAGATTAGTCCTTAATCTTCAATTAACCTAACAAAATCAGTCTTAAATGAAAGATTAATGACTTCGAATAAGAAGAAAATTGGGCAGCACTTCGTCTAATCTTGAACGAATTTTAACAAACCAACAAGTGACATTACTTGAATTACACAAACAAGCGACTAATATGTAGTTGTAAAGATCAAATGCGAAAAGTTTTGAAAAGGTCCTACTGATGTTCGTGTGTGTGTGTGTATAGTCGTGTGAATAAAAACTGATATGACTGTTGAAGACTACTGTTATGACTTTTTAAATTAGGACTGCTCGGTATGATATTTCAAGTATAAATGTCGGTATGATTTATTTTCTTATTTTTTTGTTTAAAACTCAGCTGATATGACTTTTAATAATTAAAAGTTGGTATGACTTTTAATAATTAAAAGTCGGTATGACTTATTTTAAATTAAAACCAACTCGGTATGACTTTTGAAAATTCATACCGATTTTATTAAAACAAATCATATTGGAATGACATTTAAAATGTCATACCGAAAAATATTAGTTACCTAAAATTGGGTATGACTTTTATTAATTAAAAGTCATGCCGATTGTTTTTGAATAAAAAGTCATGAAAAAATAAAATAAAATAAACAAAATATATATATATAGATAGATAGATTATTAATTGTTCTAAAATTGAAAAAAAATTGAATTTTTTTTTCAAATTTTAGATTTAATTAATAAATATAATATAATAACTATTAACGAGCAATATTAATTTGAAAATTTATCCAATAATTTACATAATTATGCTTAAAATATTTAAAATATTTAGATATATTATTATAACAAAAAATAAGTACTTATGCTATACTTGAAATAATTATATATTAAGCGTATTAATTTATTCTCAAGATAATTTCTCCAAATATTCATAAGCCCTAGGATATTGTTGATTTGAGTTTCATAAATTCTTTAAATATTAACATTTAATATCTATGAATTCAAATCAACTCCTAGCGATCAAAAAGTTAGCCATTGTTTAACATCCCTAGTTCACTAACCAATTTAGAGAAAGTGAATTCATCAATTGGTTTCGTGAAGATGTCGACAATTTGATCTTCTGTGGGTACAAAATGTAACACCACAGTTCCTTCATGACATGCTCTCGGATAAAATGATACCTTATGTCAATGTGCTTGGTTCGAGAGTGTTGTACAAGATTGTTGGAAATAGCTATAGCACTTGTATTGTCGTAGAATATTGGAATTTTGTTCAATGTAAGTCCGTAGTCATTTAGCTGATTCCTTATCCACAAGATTTGTGCACAAGAACTACCTACCGCAATGTATTCTGCTTCGTCTATCGAGGTAGATACTGAGTGCTGTTTCATGCTGTACTAGGAGATCAAACGACGTCCTAGAAATTAACAGCTTCTAGAAGTACTTTTCTTGTCCATCCTATATCCTGCATAATCTGAGTCTGTATAGCCTATTAGTTCAAAACCTATATCTTCGGGGTAACAAATTCCAAGATTTGGTGTACCCTTTAGATATATAAAATTCGTTTAACGGCAATAAGATGAGATTCCCTAGGATCAGACTGAAACCGCGCACATAAGCATGTTGAAAACACTATGTCAGGTCTACTTGCAGTTAAGTATAATGATGAACCTATCATACCTCTATAGCTTGTGATATCAACCATTTTACCAGTTTCATCTTTGTCAAGTTTGGTGACTGTAGGCATTGGGGGTTTTGCCGATGAGGAATCTTCTAGGCTGAATTTTCTCAGAAAATCTCTTATATACTTTGATTGGCAAATAAAAATCTCATCTTCCTTTTGCTTCACTTGCAGGCTAAGGAAGAATGACAACTCACTCATCATGCTAATTTCATTCATACTCTGCATTAACTTAGCAAATCTCTTGCACTCGTTTTCGTTAGTAAAACCAAATATAATATCGTCAACATAAACTTTGACAAATATCATAGAAAGTTTTCTCTATGACACCTCTAAGAAAACCGTTTTCAAGTAAAAACTCAGAGAGAGTGTCATACCATGTCATCGGTGCTTTCTTGAGTCCATAGAGGGCTTTGATTAGAAATCATACAAAATCAACAAACTCTGGATTTTCAAAGCCAGGGGCTACTCCATATATACTTCCTCTTCTAACTCTCCATTCAGAAAGTCACTCTTCACATTCATTTGATAAATTTTGAAATTGGAGTGTCCCTAATATTGTAGAAGGGGGGTTGAATACAATATCTGATTTTAATCATGAAATTATGGTTTTAACAATTTTACTTTAATTTCTCATGAAATATTAATTATAATGAAATACTGTTCAAGTATAAAATATGATTTTAACTTGAAAGGTATTACAAAATTAATATATTGAAAGTGTAAATAACTGTTTAGAGTTCTAGAACGAATTAGACATGAACTATTCTAAAATAACAATTATTATTCAAACCAGCATATAAAGTCTTTGAATATTACAATCAGATAAATTACTGAATTTGAATATTTTTCTCTAACACAAAATATGAAGCGCTCACATCATATTTATAGAGGAATTTAAAGCTTGTATGACTTTTCAATTCAAGACATTTTTCAAACTTATTTAAGCTTGCATGACTTTTTATTAACACTTGTATGACTTTTGAAAAGGCTCGGTATGACTTTTAAAAAAAGTCGGTATGACCTTTTATTAATAAAAAGTCGGTATGACTTTTATAATAAAAAGTCGGTGTGACATTTTATTATAACAGTCAGTATGCCTTTTTATAATAAAAGTCTGTAGGACATTTATTACAAAAGTCAGTATGACTTTTATAACAAAAGTCGGTATGACTTTTGTTACACTGAATTCGGTATGACTTTCATTATAATCAAAAATGATTTATTAAAAGTCATACCAAGTCATATCTTTTTTAATAAATTAAATCTACTTAATTTAATTAAATAATTTATTAATTCAATTAAATTTAAATTGAATTAATTTATTTAAATAAATTAAATAATTAATTAACTTTTGATAGTAGATTTAAAATATTATCTTGACTTGTATACCCTTGTAGTTAGAACCAAAATCTTACCGTCTTTGCACTGTCTTCTATCATAATCACCACTTAAGCTAGATGATACATACTTATTAATTAGTTGACACACAAATGTACTGTCTGGTTCATTTATGTCATACAAAAATAAATATTCTTCATCTTTTAACTTTAAAAGTTGTGGTCTTCTGTCCTTCTTCTTCTTTACTGTTATTCCTCTTTTGTTTTCTTTTACTGGAATTTCGTGTAGTAGTCACTTAAAATCTTCTGAATTCTTCTAAATTATTACTTCTTTATTTTTTACCGACGCTTGAACATTTTAATGAATTTCTTCCAGTGTTGAGTAGCAATCCAATCAAAATACTTCTGATACTGGGATTCTTCATGTCTAGTTGTTGGTCCCTGATATTGTAGAAGGGAGGTTGAATACAATATCAATAAATTGTCACGGTATTTTAGATTTAAAAATATTATTTTAATTAATCACGAAATATAAATTTTAATGAAATACTGTTCAAGTAGAAGATATAATTTTAACTTGAAAAGTATTATAAAATTTATCTGATGAAAAGTATTTATAACTAATAAAATAATCTAGAACAAATTTGATATAAAGTGTTCGGGGTTTAACAATTATATTCAAACTTTCACAGAGATCTGTGAATATTACAATGCATACAAATTTCTGAATTTGAATGTTTTTCAACGACATAAAATATGAAGTGGAAACCTCATATTTATAGAAGATTTTGAAGCTAGTATGACTTTCCCACTATGACTTTATTTAACACGAATTAAGCCATGTATGACATTTAAAAAGACCGGGCATGACTTTTAGAAAATTCGGTATGACTTTTCTAAAGTCATACCCGAATTTTCTTTCATTTAAATAAATCAGAATGACTTATTTAAAATAAAATCGGTATGACCTTTTTCAACAAAAGTTCGGTATGATTTATTTAAATAAATCAAAATGACTTATTTAAATAACAATCGGTATGACTTTTGATATATAACTCCGTATGACTTATTTTAACAAAATTTGGTATGACTTTTATTAATAAAAATCGGTATGACTTTTATTAATAAAGTCGGTATGACTCATTTTAAAAGTCATTTGAATTAATTTTAAAATCATACAAAGCTATATCTTTTATAATAAATTAATTCTACTTAATTTAATTAGTTAATTTATAAATTAAATTAAATTTAACTTGAATTAATTTAATTAGATAAATTAAATAATCAATTATCTTTAGATAGAATTAAAATATTATTATGACTTATATAACCATGTAGTCCTCTTCGAAGTCTTTCCGTCTTTGCTTTGTCTTCTGTCATAAAATTACTTGAGCTAACTGAAGAATAAATATTAATTTAGTTGACACACAAATATACTGTCTAGTTCATTTGTGTCATACTAATAAATATCCTTCCCTTATTAACTTTTAAGTTGTGGCCTTCTGTCATTCTTTCGCTTCACTGTATTTCCTCTTCTTCTGGAATCTTCTTGTAGTAACCACTATAAATCTTCTGTATCTTCTGAATTCTTCTGAAATACTACCACTTTATTTTTCACTGACGCTTGAACAAATTAATGAAATTCTTCCAGTGTTGAGTAGCAATTTCATTACAAGTCTTCAGATATTTTGATTCTCCGTGTCTAGTTTACATTCTTTGTCTTGATTCCTGTTTAGTGTTTATTGTTTACTACTATTTCTTGCCTGAGTTGAGTTGTCATCTACTTATTACAAATAGGCCTAGTCATATGCCTTTCACTAGTTGACTTTCTTTGTCTTGATTCCTGTCATCATATTTATTATTTACTTCTTTTTCTTATCTGAGTTAAGTTGTTATCTAATTATTACAAATAGGCCTAGTCATATGCCTTTCAATGTTCAATCCTATTCTTGAGCCCATCAAGGATGATTCAATTGGCTACTTCAGCCTGCCCATTTGCTTGGGGGTGCACCACAGAAGTAAAGCATAGATGGATGTCATTATCATTGAAATATTCCTTGAATTCTTCATTGTTGAATTGTGTTCCATTGTCTATGACCAGGATTCATGGTATTCTATACCTGCATATGATGTTTTCCCAGAAGAATTGAGCTACTTGCTTGGTGGTTATCTTGGCAAGTGGTTTAGCTTCAATCCATTTAGTGAAATAATCGATCGCAATGATCAAGAACTTTCTTTATCCGCTAGCCATCGGAAAGGGTCCAAGGATGTTCATTCCCCACATTGAAAAGGGGATGGGGGAATTGATGGACGTCAATATCTCAGGAGGTTGCCTAACAACTGGTTCATGCCTTTGGCATCTGTCACACCTTCTCACATATTTTTTGGAATCTTTCAACAAATCAGGCCAGTAAAAGCCGAGGCGGGTAATTTTGTGAGCCAAAGCTCTGCCCCCCAATTGTTGGCCACGAATTCCTTCGTGTACTTCTTTCAAGGGCTTATGAGATATATCTAGCCTTAGAAATTTGAAATAAGGAATAACAAAAGATTTCTTATAGAGAATTCCATCGATAAGAGTGTACCTTAATGCCCTCACAGTAAGCTTTCTGGCTTACATAGCATTGGCAGAAGTCCACCCAGACTAAAGATTGGCTTTAATTGGATCCATCCAGCAACTGCCAATCTTTATCAGGGCTATCAACTTTGCATTGATGCTGGGGGTCTTCAAGACTTGGAAGTAGACACTTCCCATATGTTTTTCCACTTCTGATGAAGCAAACTTTGATAAGGCATCAACCTTTACATTCTCTTCTCTAGGAACATATTCCATCTGACATTCTTCAAACTAGGTCATTATAGCTTTTATTAGTCGGAGATATTTAACCATGACTTCTTTCCTTGCTTCAAATTCTCCATTTCCTTGGGATATGACTAAATTTGAGTCCCCACAACTTTAAGGTATTTGGCATTCAGTGCCTTGGCCAAGCCCAAGCCAGCTATCAGAGCTTCATATTCGCTTCATTGTTGGTCGTTGAAAAATCATGTTTAATAGCATACTCAATGATGAACCCTTCGGGGCTTTGTAGCACCAAGCTTGCTCCACTAGATTTTGTTTTTGATACCCCATTAAAATTGAGCACCCAATATACTTTAGGAGCATATCCTCTTTCTTCCTTTTGGGGTGTTTCCTATCCCTCGATTTCTTGGTCGTTAATGGTACATTCGACCACGAAGTTAGTAAGAGCTTGAGCTTTAATGGCCGTTCGAGGCTTATACTTGATGTCGAATTCTCATAGCTCTATTATCCATTTAATCAATTTTCCTCTTGCCTTGGGGCTATGTATGATGTTTCTTAAAGGTTGATCAGTTAACACCTCGATCTTGTGTGGTTGAAAGTAAGGCCGTGACTTTCTTGCGGCCATCACTAAGGCTAGTGCAAACTTCTCAATCTTGGAGTAGTTAAGTTCCGTTCCTTGTAAGACCTTGCTTACATAATAAACTAGTTTTTGAATCTTTTCTTCTTCCTTTATAAGGACTGCACTCAGGGCCTTTTCTGATATGGCCAAATGCAAGTATAAGATGTCCTCGGGACTAGGCTTGGCCAACAACGGAGCTTCATTCATATATTTTTTCAGTTTCTCGAAGGCTGCTTGACTTTCTTCAGTTCACACAAAATCTTTTACTTTCTTCAATGACTTGAAGAAGGGTAGACATTTATCCCCAGACTTCGAGACGAACCTTCCTGGGGCCGCAACTCTTTCTGTCAATTTTTAGACATCCTTTACTGTTTTTGGAGGTTCTATGTCGAGTATTGCCTTGATTTTGTCAGGATTGACCTCAATCCCCCTTTTAGAGACCATCATTCCTAAGAATTTTCTAGACACTACATATTTTGTAGGGTTTAACATCATTTTATGGTACCTCAGCACTTAGAATCCCTCTCTAAGGTGTTCAATGTGATTGGCATTATCAAGGATTTTGACTAGCATATCATCAACATAGACCTCCATGGTTTTTCCAATAAGATGTTTGAATATTTTGTTAATTAACCTTTAATAGGTGTCTCCTGCATTCTTTAACCCAAAAGCCATAACAAGATAACATAATATACCAAAATCAGTGATAAAGGATACCTAGGCAATGTCACCCTCGTGCATCATAATTTGATTGTACCCATTAAAGTCATCCATAAAGCTTAACATCTCATGTCATGCATCTATAAGTGCATCGATTCTTGAGAGAGGGAAGCAATCCTTTGGATGTGTATCATTCAAATCAGTAAAGTCTACACACATTCTTCATTTGCCGTTGGATTTCTTAACCATCACAGGATTAGCGAGCCATTCGGGAAATTAAATTTCTTTAATGAAACCAGCCTTTAAGAGCTTCTCCACTTCTTGATTTATGCCCTCTTGCCTTTCTAGAGCGAAGTTTCTCCTATTTTGCTTCACCATTTTTTATCTTGGATCCACGTTAAGCTTATGAGTGATCAGTTCGGGGTTAATTCCCGGCATATCAGCGGCTATCCAAGAAAATAAGTCCCCATTTTCTTGCAAGAACTTTGTTTAATTTTCTTTCATAGGCTCTTTTAATGAGGCTCTAATATAGGTGACCTTCTCAGGTACTCCCGGAACTAAGGAAATTGGAACCAAGTCTTCAGCTGACTTCCCCCTTCTTTCTTTGTCTTCTCTTGAGTCCATGTTCTCTATGGGTAGGACTTGCCCCCCGAGTCCATCAGGTCTCAGGGCAGCCACATAGCAACTTCTTGCCATTCTCTAGTCTCCATTTTGCTCCCCAACGCCATTTCTGGTGGGGAACTTGATCTTCATATAAGAACTCGAGGCAACAGTCTTAAAAGAAAGCAATCTTGTTCCTCCAAGGACTGCATTGTACGTAAAAGATGCTTTGATTACCAGAAAGGTTAGCATTTGGGTGGCCTCTTGAGACTCTCTTCCAATTGACATGGGTAGTTTAATGGTTCCTTCTACTTTTGACTCCACTCCATTAAAACCATAGATTAAAACATCTGAAGGGATTAATTGGGAATCATTGCACCCCATCTTCACAAAGGAATTGTAGAACAAGATATCGACTGATGCTCCATTGTCCACCAGGAGTCTTTTTCCTTCCGAATTGTCTATCAAAGTGGCTACGACAAGGGGATCATCGTGGGGGAATTTTATCCCTTCCTAGTCTGAGTCATCAAAGGATATGACCACCTCTATTCTAGCGCTTTTAGGTGCTTCTCCTATGACCTGCATAACTCCTCTAGCCTATGCTTTCCTTGAATTTCTTGAATTCCCTGCAGCTATAGGTCTTTCGAAAATAATATTAATAACTGGCCATCTAGGTTGGAGATTCCTATCCCTCTTATCGTTGCTCCTCCTACGCATTCTTGTTTCTCTTCTCAGGATCAGAATTTAGGAGTTTAGGCCATCTCAAGTCTCGATTCCTGTCAATATCCATCAGGATTTGGCTTCGAGGCGTATTCAGCCTTGCATATTCAGCGAACCTCGGTCCTAAGTTATTCTTTTTATGAGGGGATTCTAAATCCTTATCCATCTTAGAATACTTTCCCCGGGCATCATACTCTTGATCTCCTTTTCTTTTTTTGGTATTGTTCCCATTTGTCGCCGCTGGTATAGTGGTTTTCTTCATTATTTCTTCTACCTTAATATATTTCCCTCCTCTGTCTTGGTGAAGGAGCATGTTCTCAGGCGGATGCTTGGCCAGAGATCTCTTGAAGTAAGGATCAGTCATCCCTTGTCGTAAGGCTATCATAGCTACCTTCTCATCCAAGTCTGGTACTTTCAAGGCTTCCTTAGTAAAATGATTGAAGTAGTCCCTCTGGTACTTTCTGTTCTAGTGTCCTACGGGACTGAGAACGTTGGCTCCCTACGGGTTCTTTGCTAGGCCTTCTTCTCCTAGGGTTAATATCGGTGCCTTCAGAGCTTTCATCAATGGTTGAATATGGTCCAAAGAAATCATGGATTCCTTCTTTATGCCCATAGTTTTATGGGGGTTCCAACCTTCTGATGTATGAAGTGTAATAAGCTTGGGAGAGTCCAAGCCTAGGTTGGGTAATAGTGATACTGGGGATATAACATTAGAAATTTGTGCATGAGGAGGAGCACTAGCAAGAAAAGGAGTTTGAGTTACCTGAGACAGAGGGTCGGATCTATGGACGACTCCCTCGGAATAGGTAGAATGGACTATTTCACTGAATGGGCCCAGCCTTTGAGAGCTAGGGCCTTGATTTCCAGTAGAAATAGTGGTGGTAGCGGGGACCTCGGTGGTTTAAGTTCCATCAGGAGGAATCACAGCAGTCGGGTCTCCTGTGATAGGGATGATGTCTCCATCGGCTCTTCGTGTTCTTACCATGGTTGATATTGTTTTCCCACAGACGGCGCCAAATGTTATAGATTAAGAACTAGGCTGTATTAATTTTTTAGGATATCGGAGCTTATCGAGCTTTAATGGCAGTTCTTGTGTTTTGTAGCTTAGTTATGCCCTCACAAGATGCCTACGTATCTCAGTGTGTATGAGAATCAAGCTAGACGTAGTTATAAGAATGAGGGGTTATGCCCTTTATGTAGACATAGAAAGTCCTAAAATCATATTAGAGTTAGGAACCTTGGCGGACAAGGCACCTCCTTGAAGGATTCTGGATCCTTCTTGTGATAGAAGTAGTTTTCATGTAGGAATATGTTTTCTTATGGATTGAGGTGTCTTGGGGGCTATCCTTGGAGTAGTTTCCTTGTAGTTGGACATAATTAATTAGTTGTATATTTAGCTAATTAATTAATTATGAATTTATTTAATAATTAGGGTTTCGAGCCTCATTAAATGGGCCTCCCTTTTGAATAAAACTAGGTCTAATTAATGCTAAATTAATTGTGTCTTTAGGGCTTATTTTTAGCCCATATCAAACCTTTTTGATAGCTCAAAAATCTTTTCGTCTTTTGCTATATCTTTTATCATAAAACCACTTGTACTTTTAGATAACAAATCTTCACTGACATTGTTGAAACCCTGCACACTTGTCTAGTTCATGGATGACTAACTACAATGTTGATTCTCATTTATGTTGTAGTGGTCTTTATATCTTGTCTTGTCCTGTCATGTCTTCTTTTTGATTTTCCTCTATAATTTTTTTCTTCTGGAATCTTTCTGTAGTGGGCACTTAAAACATTTTGTATCTTCTGAACTCCTTGAGTAACTACTCTTTTATTTTACATCGACACTTGAACATATAAATAAACTTCTTCCAGTGTTGAGTAGCAGTCTTGTCAGACTTCTTCTGATATTCTAATTCTTCGTGTCTAGTTGAAATACTTCGTCTTGATTCTTTTTTCAATATTTATTATTTATAACACTTTCTTATATAGGTTGAGTTATCACCTAAATATTACAAATAGACCTAGCATTATGCCTTTCAATATCCCCCATTTATTGTTAAACATTTAACACACAAATTCCTAAAAGATAACTCAACTAACAAATAAGAAAATAATAAAACATTAAACTATGTAAATAATAAAAAAAATTCTAGATCATATACTACATTTCCAGATTTCATAAGTAAACTATAAATGAAAGATTAAAGATGACTACCAGAGGCTTCTCAAATGCTTCGACACCGATCTCTATAATTTTCTTCTCAATCACATATCTCAGTATCTCATTTATTTTATGCCCACCAAAGATGATTTTCCTCTTCAGCACATACAGCTCCACAATGTTCATCTTTTCAAAACTCTTTGTCAATAAAACCTTTGACCCCCGTGTTGTAGAATTTAAGAACATTTTCCCCCCGTACTTGGATGCACTTACTGACACGCTTGTAATCACTTCTGATAGCATAGCATAGAATTCATGAACATCTTCAAATCTTTCCCTCATGGTTCTGATGAGATCAAGGACTTCTATGTCCTTCTTCTGAGTAAGAGTTAACTCTTTCTTTTTCAGCAGTCTCCTTGCTCATCCCAATCAGGACCAACCTTTGCTTCAATGTCCTTGATTCTATTTCTTCTTTGTATTGCGTGTTGCATTATCTTCCATTTTCTCTTCATCAGTTCTTGAGCTTGATCTATACCTTGAGTAACAACTTCATTTACACCAACTAGAAGACAGTCATTATCAAAAGCATATTTTTCAGCAAACTTCTCCTCAACATCTATTCTAACTTCTTTTGCAGTTTCCTCTATTTCCATCTCTGTTGGAATCTCCAGTGGCGCATAGGGCTCAAATATTTCTCCTTCTTCAAGCTGCCTAGCTCCAGGTCTATAGAAAATATCTGACTCCCCCGGAGCTGTATACTCCAATATCATTTCATCTCCAACTTTTTCTTGTACTACCCTATCCCCCTTAGTTGGGTTATCCTCCCTTCTAACCAGAGTAATCCGAGTTGTTGAAGTTGATTGAGTAGAAATAGGAACTTTATGAGCCAGCAGTTGTTTAACCAAATCTTTGATTTCTTTCATTTCCGCTCGCTGTTGCTCCTGCACTTCCAAGATCTTTCTTATTGAGTATTGAATTTCAGTTACTTGGGACTCCAGATTTAGAATCCTTTGGCTGTGTGCAGTGTGTGTAATGTGTAGGGTGTTTATTTGGGTAGTGGGTGTCTCACTCCTCACTATTTCTGTTTGTGCATGACCCTCAACACTCACACTCGGGAAATCAGGGTCAGGGAACACAAGATCATCAAGGTTAAGTGTTTCACTCATTTCCATAATAGCACTTAGATCTTCTGTACCTGCATTAAAATCTCTATCCCTTCTATGGGTAGGTTGCCTCTCCGCCGGACCACTTTGGGTGGGGATAACTCCTTTTTCAGGAACTGAGGGGTTGAGACCCAGTGTGGTCACCACTATGGATTCTGTAATGATTGGCAAAGTTGAAGAATCCATGATGCCAGCTGAAGCCAATGAAGGCATTTCCTGCTTAAAGACACCCTGAACAGGTTCTACTACCAAAGTAGCAGATACTCTATGAATATAGTCCACATCCCTTCTATGGGTGTGTTGTCCCTCCGCCTGACCTGATAAGGTGGGGAGGACCTCTTGTGTAGGAGCTGGACTTGGAATTTCCAGGGGGGGTCACCACCTCAGGCAATGTAGTGATTGACAAATGAGAGCCTGTGGTGCCCTGCGACGCCTGTGAAGGCACTTCCACTTGAAGTGGTGATGCTGTTGACACAACTACTCCTTGAATAGAGACCTCTTCCCTTCTATGGGAGAGTTGTCTTTCCACGTCACCTTTTTGGGGAGGGAAAATATCCTGAACAGGATCTGGAGATGTTAAGTCTAGGGGGTCACCATATTTGACAATGTAATGAATGGCTCGTTAGAGTCAGTGATGCCCCCAACTGTCTGTGAAGACAGATTCTGAATTGGATCAACCAAAATAGTAAAAGCTACTGAAGTAGCGGATATTGTTACAACCTCTAGTTCTGTCCCCGTACCTTTCAGGATTTTTTCAATTTCAAAATTGAGATTACAAAGAAAGAGAATGTCGTCAGAGATTGGAGAATCAGGTTCCTGGTTTACAATTTCCCTAGGTTTAAAATTCATTTTACGTCATTTTAGAGAGGGCAGAGTTGTAAGGGATATTTCAATAATTTCCTGATTCTGTAGGGAATCCCTATCATTTAAATCAATGGTTCGTTTTCTTGTTTTTGGAGATGAAGGGAGTTTTTGTTGTTCTATGGCAGTGGTTAGAACTGGTTGGGTTTGACCAAGTTCATTGCCAGTTTCGAAGGCCACCGAGGGCTCTTGTGTGTGCATTGCCGTTTGAGGCACAGTAGAAGATATTATGACAAATTCATCAGTTAGAAAAGCAGAGAAGTCAAAGTCAAGAAGTGTACCTTCATCCATTTGTTCATCAGAAATGTTAGGGATGTACACTTTTGTAGTCAAAGGCTCTTTCACTTCTGCCTCAACAACTATATCCTCTATTTGAATTTCAGGGCTATTCCTTTGTTGTTTTTCTTCAGGAACTTATTCTTGCTCATGTTTAGAACCAGATTCTTCCATAATTTCATCTTCTTTTTCAGAGCTTTGTTCTTGCTCTTCTGATGCTGCTGAGTTTCCAGATTCACTTGAGGTTTCAGCTTCATTTTCCTCTTCAGAGATTGCTGCTTCTTCTTCTTCTGCAGCTTCTTCTTCTACTTCTTTTTCTTCTTCATTACCCTGTCTAAGGAGACCAAAGAAATCTCTGATAGGGTCAGTCATTGGGGCAGGAGTATACCTGTTGGGATAGTCTGCCTCATTCTGTAGCAACAGAATTGTCTTGAACTGGAGTGATGGTGACTCTTCCAATGGACTGTTCTAAAACCCTTGTAGTTGATCAGCAGTCAGTACTTGGTTCAACACCAGCCGCAGAAATCTTGGATACAGACATAAATTTTCCATTTTTTCCAGATTATATAGGATCTCCTTCATGATCATCTTCCTAAAATTGATTCTTGACCCAGAAGCCACTGCATATCCAATCACCTTATTGAAGTTTATAATTCCATGGAAGCCACCTGTCTTTGGTGCAAAACCATGCGATAAGATGTTGAAAAACAAGTTCCACTCATTAGGTAGGTGATTCTTGTAATTCTTATTCGGAAGATCATTGTTTACTCTGGTGCAGTGTAGGAACATGAAGAAATTGTTCAGATCTGCCTATGATGGTTCATCTTCAAAATCTTCAGCTGGGAATTGAAGTGCTCTATTGATGTCATTCTCAGTTATTCGCACCTTCTTTTTCTGAATCTTGCAAGTAAAGGCTGAGATTCCATTGACAGATGTGTCCTGAGCAGACCTGTAAACCTATCTTAATAAATTTTTATTCAAAGGAAGAGAAGTAGTTAGAGCGTACCGGACTATAGACTGTTCATTTAAAAATCAAGCCAAGTTACCTAACTCACCTGCTTCAGTCCAATCATTTACTAAAATAGATAAATAATTAGTCTTTTTAATCTCAAAATTACCTGCCATTTTAATAAATTAAGAGATAATTTTTAAGAATTAAAATTACTAATTAATATCGAATAATTTTAATAAATTATGAACCAAACTCTAATATTTAAAAAATTACTTGGATTTTCGTAAAATAATTATATGTTGATCTCCTGTTAATTTTAAGCATATTTTTAATTTTATTATTATTTTTAATCGATTTTAACAGTTAAAATCCTAGTCAAATTGTTCGAGTTTTTGAAAAATTGAGAATTTTAGAACCCTAACCAAAGTTAATGGGACCACTTGCAAATGAAAGTCTTGAATGTGGGGTTCACANCTGCTCTCGAATGAAATGATACGTGATATCAATGTGCTTGGTCCTTGAATGTTGAACAGGATTGTTTGTGATGGTTATGGCACTTGTNTAAAAATTGACTTAGTTTTGATCGATTAAAAAAATTGTAGATCTGAGTTTGTTCTGGCGCCTTATATAGTGTGTGTACTGTATCTATATCTAGAATCGCAACAAAACCACACACATATATAAGCGCCACAAAATAATAATAAAAACAGCTAAGTACTTTAGTTATGCCTCTACAGTGTTTACACTGTATTGGCGCCACTAAATGACCTGGCGCAACAAAAGTTTAACTTGAATTATGTTGCTCCTTCACTGTGGTAACACTGTGTAGGCACCACATAACTTGCTTAGCGCCACATACTTAGCAACAAAAACTAAGGTTTGTTGCGCCTCTACAGTGGTGACACTGTGTTGGCGCAACAAAACCCCACGGCGCCACTTGNCTAAGATGTGATTCTATAGGGTTAGACTGGAATCTAGCACACAAGCATGTAGAAAACATAATATCTGGCCTACTTGCAGTTAGGTAAAGTAAAGAGCCGATCATACCTCTGTAGCTTGTGATATCTACCTTCTTACCAGGTTCATCCTGATCAAGCTTAGTGGCAGTTGCCATTGGAGTTTTAGTTGATGCATCTTCAAGACCATACTTCTTCAAAAGATCTTTGATGTACTTGGTCTAGCAAATGAAGATTCCATCTTTCCTTTGGCTTACTTGGAGTCCAAGAAAGTAATTCAACTCTCCCATCATGCTCATTTCATACCTACTCTGCATTAGCTTACCAAATCTACTACACAACTGATCGTTAGTAGAACCAAATATAATGTCATCCACATATACNATTAAATTAAACACCACAGTACTTGTCAAATTCAAGTGTTCCTAGATTTTGTTACAATTAAAATAAATAATATTTATGAATAATTTGTATAATTAATAATTAATAATTAATTATCCATAAATATTATTTCATAGAATATTTATTAATAAAAATAATAACATTAATTGCTTAAAATATTATTATAAATAAATTATGCTTCTTATTATTTTACTTTTATTTTAAATATAATAATAAATATAAATATTCATCCTTTTTATTTAAAATAATTTCAAACANCTAGTGAAACCATTTTCAAGTAGGAATATAGATAGAGTGTCATACCATGTCTGAGGTGTTTGCTTTAGGCCATAGAGTGCCTTGAAGAGGAAGTATACAAAATCTGAAAATTCTCGATCTTCAAACCCTGGGGGTTTTTCCACATACACGTCTTCTTCAAGCTTACCATTCAGGAATGCACTCTTCACATCCATTTGATAAACTTTAAAGTTGGAATGTGCTGCTAATGCTAGAAACATCCTGATAGCTTCAAGCCTTGCCACTGGTGCATATGTTTCATCATAATCTATTCCTTCTTCTTGAGAAAAACCTTTAGCAACCAATCTGGCTTTGTTCCTCGTAACAATGCCATCTTCATCCAGTTTATTTCTGAATACCCACTTTGTGCCAATTATAGACTTGTTCTTTGGCCTGGGTACCAGCTTCCAAACTTTTTATCTCTGAAACTGATTGAGTTCTTCTTGCATAGCTATTACCCAATCTGGATCTTCCAATGCTTCTTCCACTTTCTTTGGCTCTATTTCGGAGATAAAACCAGAGAATAAAAATTCATTCTGAGAAGCATGTCTAGTTTGAACTCCAACATATGGATTTCCTAGAATCAACTCAAAGGGGTGATCTCTACTCCACACCCTATGTCTAGGCAGAAGTGTCCTAGATGATTCAGCTTGATTATTATTGAAGTGCTGAGTCCTGCTAGTAGATCCTACAATTGTTCCACCTGAGCTGCTGCTTAGTTGAGAATGAGATTCTCTACCACTACTAGTAGTTTCTGTGAATCTTCCACTGTTTCCACTACTAGGGTTAGAATCATCATTGTTGATATTCTCATTTGGTAATTACATTTCTATTGCAGCTTCAGGTTCCATTTCACCTTCATCTGAGTTCAAGTTTTCAAACTGCAGAGTTTCAGTGTCGTCTGTTCTTTGTAGACTTGGGAGCTTGAAATCGTCGAAAGTTAGATTCATGCTTTCAATGACCTTCTTGCGTTCAATCACATAAACCATGTACGCCTTAAATTCCAGAGAATAGCCAAGAAATATGCCTTCATGAGCCTTGGATTCGAACTTTCC
>QRFB01004619.1:0-27352 GCA_008931105.1 Oenanthe javanica
TTATTTCTAAATTTTTTAATATAATTTAATTATGAGACTATAAGTGTTACGATTTATATATTATACATTGGATTTCATTTCAATTTTAGTTTGTGAACAAACTCTATTGTATTCGGCTCATATATTAGCAAGGTGATCTTGAACACATTCCGTTCGATTAGAGAAAGCGGCGGATCAACTTCGTCCGTTTAAAAAAAATCAAAACTCGACTTGATTCGGACAAAACTCAGCTCGACTCTGTTCATTTACGTTCCTATTTTTTTATAAATAATTTATAAGTTGAAACATATAAATATTTTTTAATTTTATAAATAAATTACAAGGAACCTGAAACCGAACCATTATATTCCAAGTCTCAATATTCTTATGAACATTGCATAACTTTTTCTTGTAAATATGCTCAAAATCAGAATAGGCTACCCTAGTACGTACTTTCACCATATGTTCGGTTGCTCCAAAATGTGAAATAATAAAGTAACAGACTAGTAAAACTCGATAGAAAAATTCCCCTAAAATATTATATTTAAATTCTCGAAGTAATGTCAAATCTTCTCGGGCATCACTTGAATCAAACACATAATGTCTAATATCACGTAAAACATTCTGAATGTCTTGACTAGTAAATCAAATATTCTCTAAACCTCTCGTTAATTTACCCAAAACATTCAAAGTTTTTGAAGTTCCAATACTCGACTTATTCAAAATAACAATCAATTCTCGAATAATGGGGGTTATGTTTCTTGGCCTTTGCATGAAATGCACTTCACTAGGTTCTACCATTTTATGATTCTATTTCAAATTAACCAATGTCACTTCCCATTTCTTTAATTTCTCTCTATGAAAACATACATATGTGCATTACAACTCGTTCTACTAAATGTATTTCCATTTCTCTTCCTTTTTCGGACATCAAATTCATCCAAAGTCTTTTTTAAGCCTAATCTTCCACCCTTTCTACATATATTCATACGCGAATAAATCTTTCTACTTTTTATGCGTTTATACGTAGTTCTAATTATTACCTCAAAACAAATACGCCTATCATAATCTATATAAAACATCTCCGCCTCATCTAAACTATCGAACAATTGACCAACACAGGGACAAACATCATTCAAATCATCCAAAGGAACATCAATATTATCTTCCGTATTTTATGTATTTTTGGGTGAATTTTTAGATTTTTTGTAATTTGTGGGTGTGGTATATCATCATTATCATAAAATCATCACCATCATCATAATCATCATCATTTCCTTTATCATCACCATCATCAATAATCTCCACTATTTTAGGACTAGGTTTTTTTATCATCATCATCTTCAATTTCAATTTTAAACTTATTAGGAGGCTTCAATTTTGAAATAATGAAAGAAGCCATAAAATGAAGAGAGCTAACCTTAATAAAGTTTTACCCAAACTCAAACTTTGAAATCGAATCTTCTCCCAAACTCAAAATTTGAAATCTTGAAGAAATTGACTCTTCTCTCAAGCTCAAAGTTTATAAATAATGGGTATTAGATAGCTCAAAGTATATTGAGTTGTGAAATGTGTATTAGTTGAAATGAATTTTAGATAGCTCACAGAAATCTCTAAAAAATGGTATGATAAAAGAACAAGTATGTTTCTGGGGAAATGAAGTTGAGTATTCATTGGAGAGATATAATGTAGTGTATGCTTTAAATGGTAGAATCAGAATAAAAAAATAGCATATACGCTATATTATATAACGTATGTACGCTATATTATATAGCGTTCGGATATTTTTTTTATTCGATCTCAGTCATTGATTTATTCTTTTAACAGTATTAGATGGGTTGGTTAGATATCAACTGCTGGTGAACAGTTTCCTTTTTTAATTGTGAATTTATACTAAGATTTCCTTCTTTAATTGTGATTTTATACTAAGAACTTTTCACACAACAGCTACAGTTTATAGAATTAGGTTTCCGACATACCACTAATTAAATAACTCTTTTCTAGTATTAACGAAATTAACTTATAATGAAAATATTACTTAAAATTGTTGAGTATATTTTGCTTGAGAAGTTTCTCAACAACCATAAATGAATTCCGTTGTTTTCTTTTACGGTCGTAAATTGTTGAGTATATTTTATTAATTAAAGAAATTGGATCATTTCTAATTTTTTAATATAATTTAATTATGAGACTATAAATGTTATGATTTATATATTATACATTGGATTTCATTTCAATTTTAGCTTGTGAACAAACTCTATTGTATTCGGCTCATTTATTAACAAGGTGATCTTGAACACATTCCGTTCGATTAGAGAAAGCGGCGGATCAACTTCGTCCGTTTAAAAAAAAAATCAAAACTCGACCTGATTTGGACAAAACTCAACTCGACTCTGTTCGTTTACGATCCTATTTTCTTTTTGTAAATAATTTATAAGTTGAAATATATAAATATTTTTTAATTTTATAAATAAATTATAAGGAACCTGAAACCGAACCATTATATTCTAAGTCTCAATATTCTTATGAACATTGCATAACTTTTTCTTGTAAATATGCTCAAAATCAGAATAGGCTACCCTAGTACGTACTTTCACCATATGTTCGGTTGCTCCAAAATGTGAAATAATAAAGTAACAAACTAGTAAAACTTTTCTTCTAACTTTCGTTTTANAGGCTACCCTAGTACGTACTTTTACCATATGTTCGGTTGCTCCAAAATGTGAAATAATAAAGTAACAAACTAGTAAAACTTTTCTTCTAACTTTCGTTTTACTGTCAAAATACAAAACACAAACTAGTAAAATTTAAAATTTTGAAACCCCATATGTCAGTCACTTTGTATTGTCATTTTGTTCTTAATTTTAAGCACATGAGCCTCAAAATCATCAGTTTGGATGCTTCCTGTAAAAAAAAATGTAACATTGTTATGCCTACTATACATACACCCAAAAATGTAAGTATAACACTCCATATAAAAAGAAATGAATACGCCTAAACTGTGAAAAAATTTAGCAGCTTCTAAATTAAGCTTGAAAATACAAGTCCCACCACACACAAGAAAAATGAAACTATATAATAAAACGTACACAAGTACATGAATTATTTGTTGTCAAGGAGAAGAAAAAGTACAAATTCTATACTACAATGCATGACTTTTATTTGTGCATGCATTTTGAGTGGAGCTCACATTGTCTCGGTCCCCAATTCTGTGGAGCTCACAGAACTTACACTTTACTTGCCATTTAAGAAGGACCTTGCCACTTCACAGATCCCGATGTAGTGAAAATTCCGTTAAGTCGTTGTAAAGTACTGACCCCAGCACACTCAGCAGTCATATTCCTTTTTAAATTCTTTACACATGCTAATTTGAACTGAAATTTCAGTAAATTCAGAAAACAAAATTTTTAAAAATTATACAAAAGTCCCCTTCGAATAAAACTATACAGTCAAATTATCTAAAATTACGTATAAAAAATTTAATAAATTATATAAACGAACAGAGAGAATAGTAAAAATAAATGTTAGGATTTTCAAAAAAATTCTTAAACCTCATATAAAATACTTAAATTACAAAATTTAATTAGTTGTATAGATACATATATAACCCACGAATAAAAAATCAAAATTTGATATTTAAGAACACTTTTAAAATTTATTTTGGAATTACTAGTATTATAAAAGAAAAAAGAATTCTTAATCTGACTAAAACTTGAAATATTTTGAAAGTAAAATTCCTAAAGAATGAAAAAGTCGTTAATTTATGGAGACTTGTCAGGAGTGTAATGCTGCCTTGCTGCGCTAGCAAGTATCACCGGCTACACCCGGTCATCTCCCAAAACGTGTCGGTTACCTTTAGTTCACATGGGCAGTACGTATTCTGTGATCCTCAACACTCAACAGCCAGATCTTCGTAACGGCCACTGCACATGGCTTTGTAATTCAGTCCGTCACCGTTAACGGAGTGGGCCCCACTCCACTACCCAAAATTACACTTTTACCCTTCCTTCTCCCACACTCTCCTATATGGCTATATGTATATGTACCTGCCTTTCATATCCAACCATTTTTTTAACATTGTATAGACGGCGCAAGTACATACAATACATACACATATACTTACAATATATACATTTAAAGAGCTGGAGCTGTACAGAGATGGAGATCGCGCATGCCAGAGCTACGCAGGTGAAGAGCGCTGCTAAAAGACGAAAACTCGATTCGAATTTAGATAATTTGAATCAATGCAGCTGTTTGATCAATTCATCGGAGAATCCATCGTCTCCGGCAACGACTTCACTTTCTCCGAATCAAATTCCGGCAAGTAGCAACGAATTCCACGACAAGAGCTCGAGATCCGCTGATCTGAAGGTCATTACTTTAAATTTCACGACTCTAATCGAAATTATATGTATACCTATTAATAATATTGTCTGAATTGCTTCAATTTTTTATAATTCAGCATTATAATTAGTTTACTACAAAGTATGTATGTATATATAAATCACGAAATTGTGACTCTGATATATGTATAATTGTATGCATACATACAATAATGTGGTGCTGTGTGCTTTAATTGCTAATTTTGAATTTTGATATTTAATGTTTCAGGTTGAGAATGTGAAAACAAATAATTCAACATTTATCAACAGGTGAAACTTTAATTTTGTATATTTACTTTTCTCACAACTCTCTTCAATTATGTCAAAATCTAAACCGACAGTTTATTTTTCTCCTACTAAATTGTGATTTTAAATATTCAGCGTTTCATTTTATGTATGTATATCTCAATGTCTATATAAAGAAGTGTTGAATTGTTGGGTGTAGTAGAGAATTAACACCGTCAAGCACCTCCGACGTGATGGAAACAACGACGAAAAAGACGAAGAACAAGGCTTCGTCTGCGCAGATGCCTTCCATGGCGGAGATCGAAGAGTTCTTCTCCGTAGCAGAAAAGCACGAGGCTAAACGATTTGCAGAAAAGTAAGCATGTTCACCCGAAAATTTCTTAGAACATATACTCATTTGTGGTTATAAGTCGTATTATTAAAAAAATTGCGAAATATGAATTAATTTTATAAATATTGATGAAATTGTATTGTATTGTATGTTTTGTTCAGGTACAACTATGATATTGTCAAGGATGTGCCTTTACAAGGAAAGTACCAGTGGGTTCGGATAAATCAGTGAAAAACTATTACAGATCGATAAATTATCGAAATTATTTACAATACGAAGCGTGTTCCTTGTCGAAAAAAATTCAATTACATATAAATAACATGTACAGAGATACATCTATATCTATCTATCTATCTAGTATTTATGCTGAGAAGTTGATATATTTAGGTACCATCGAAACAAGTAGAAGCTTCGGTTCTCTGCAATGCCCCATTTTGGTTGGTATGACATGAATATTTACCATCAATATGACAATAAATTTACACACACATGCATTATACATTTATAGATATATCTCTGTGTGTATCCATGTCTGGGCCTGCTGTATTGATAGTGGTAGCAGAGTGACATTAATTTTGTGGGGAATTTGTTTTTGGAATTTGATTGTTGCGTTTGGAAAAGTAAGTTTCGTTCGAGTATGGTTTGGCTTTTTATTGCTATTTTGTCAGTTTGTTTGCATTTTCAAGCCCTAATTAATTTGCATATATTCTTTTTTCTACATTGTAAAGTGAATTGATTCTTTTGTGCAAATCTGATCAGTAGTGTTGTGTTTGGTTATTAGTGGGGTCATTTGTTATTTTTACCGTACTACATTTATGCTATATATGAATTGCTTGGTTTTCATCTCGTGTTTTTGGTGATGATTGTGATAAAAAGTTTAAACCCACTACCAAACACAGTAGTTTCTAATGGTCAGATGTCTCACATCTGCAGTGAGTATTACATTTCGTTTTGAATGATATTTTTCTTTTAAATAATACAGAAGGAAAATAAAAATTATAAACGGGAGACGGGGGAATCCAATTCATGACCTTCACGAATTTATTTTTAGAATTTGAAAATAAATTCGTGAAGGTCATGAATTTATTATCGTAAATCAACACTAATTACCTTACTAAAATATGATACGATATAAAAATGAAAAAAAATTCGAATTGCAGTTCCGAAATTAATAAATCGGAGTATAAAAGAAACAAGCAAAGCTAGGGAAGAAAAAAATTGTGAATACTGATAAATAATTAAGAAGGTGACAAGGGCATCATGGGAACAATAATCAAATAACAATAGATGCATGCACATACACTGCTGGAACTGAAATAGAAAAATAGAAACTTTAGTGTACAGATCCACCAATCTCATGTCAAAGCATACCGTCGTTTTGGGTCTCTTCTTTCAGTTGCAATGACCTTCTATTTAGTTATATAATAACTCTGGACCGTTTGCCATTAAAAAATTTAGGGAGAATTGAGTGGGGTTTACAAACTTTAACATTAAAAATTAGTTGTCATTCGAAATGAAAAATTATTATTCTTCTATCGAATTTTCGATATTTTTTTAAAAAGCATTGACTTAAAATATTTATTATTTCTTTTCTTAAAAATGTTTTTTAAATCTTTTAAAAAGATTGCCTTTATATAGTTATTTTTAATATTTGACTAATTTAAATATTTAAACAATTTGATATAGTTTAATGTCATTATTAAAAATAAAAAAATTAAATTATTCAAGCAATTTTTTATTAAAATATATAATTTTTTCATATATTAAAATAGGAACGAGGGAATATTATGTTTTACTGCATCCTCTCCGAAGTTATTAAATCGAAAGTATCAAGGTATATATGCGTTGAATCGGTCTATAATATATTTTTCAAGTTTAATGTATATAAAATGAAATACTTTTTATTTTTATTGTCACTTCAACTAACATAGAATATAAATAAAATGGTACTCTCTATGTCAATTTGTTTATAAAAGTAATCATCAAGATATATTATTTAAATTTGTTTATGAAACGAGTGTTTATAACGATAAAGAGTAGTCCACGTGCAGTGTTGGAGACGTGATAAAGTCTTAATTTTGATTGTGCCTCGGATCTGATGCACGCTATTACCCATTTAATTGAATGAATTAAATATTGGGTACTTGTTTAAAGTAGTGTCTAGAAAGCTGTAAAAATCAAGAATGTTGCTTAAGTATTAATCAATTGAATGTTACTATCAGTAGCAGCATTGTAGCAGCATAGTGCTTGTTAAAGCTTAAATTACTAGTACTACTTCGCCCTTTACGAAACAGATTACGATCATTTCTTAGTTTACTTTCTTGCAAGAATTACGGCTCTTTGTTTCCTGACGCTCCACTCTCCAGCATCTTTAATCTTAGTAACCATGGTTATGGGCATCTCTAAACCTAGAATCTTTAATTTTAAAAATTACATAAGAAAATTAACATTTTCTACTAATTATGTTTGTATTTTTTATCTATGAGTTTAACAAAATTAATTCTTAAGGATATTATTTTAAAAGAATACTCCCTCAGTACGAATTTATTTGTCTTGTTTGATTTTTTCGGTTAAATTGACCAAAGTTTGACCGCAAACTATATCTATTATATAGTGAAATTTTAAAAATATTATATCATTAAAATAAATATATAATCTACTTTATAATATAATTCTCAATATTTTAGAATTATAAAAGCATAATTTATAATTTACGGTCAAAATTTTAATCACTTTAACTGTAAAAAGTCAAACAAGACCAATAATTTAGAACGGAAGGAGTATAATAAACACTTTCTAAATTAGTAAATGTAGTATTTTTTTTCCCTACATCACACAATGTTTTGTCAATTACACAATTATTAGTTTTGGAAACAAAGTTATTTTATCAAAAGAATACAAAATATTAACAATTTTCAAATTATAGAACATGGTGTTCTAACATTTTCAAATATATGCTTTAGTCAAGTCCAAAGCGCAGACTTGATTTTTCAAACTCAATCATAAGTTCTCTTGAACTTGTAGAAGAATCAAATTGATAGAGGATATATTAATTTATAAATTTAAAAACTTTATTCATAATTTAAATTTATTTAAAATAAAAAATCAAAATTTAAGTTAAAAGAAGTATGATTCTAATCTCATATCCTTACAATACGGAGATACCATGTATCGGGAGCGGGATGTAAAATAAGAACCCCACAACAACTGTTGAACCCTGACGCGTTTTATCATGGGCCAAAGTTACTTGGGTAGCGACCACTGGAACATCGTTTTGATGTGAAGGGCTCGGATCCTTTGCATGATTTCATGCGAGGAGCCACCTTTGACGGGCTTTAATTTGGATAGATCAAGCAGGCCTTCTTGCATGGACTTGGGCTTGCTTTATTGGTCTTGGATTAAACCTCTGTGAAGTTTTTTTTGAATAATTTTATTATTTAAAACTTATGATCCATAAAACNTTTGGGTAGCGACCTCTGGAACATCGTTTTGATGTGAAGGGCTCGGATCCTTTGCATGATTTCATGCGAGGAGCCACCTTTGACGGGCTTTAATTTGGATAGATCAAGCAGGCCTTCTTGCATGGACTTGGGCTTGCTTTATTGGTCTTGGATTAAACCTCTGTGAAGTTTTTTTTGAATAATTTTATTATTTAAAACTTATGATCCATAAAACATATATAAATAAAAATGAAATTTGAAAATTGCACATATAAATATAAATATTAATTTTTATCAAATATAATTAAAAATATAAAATAATTACTAATTTTTGAATTTGAATTATTTTTCAAATTTAAATTCACTTTTTAATTATTAAAAACATGGTTCCTTGACTGGAAAAGAAGACAGGGAAAGAAAAGAAGAGAGGCATTAGGAAATATAATGGGCCGACAGTGGTATACTAGTATCAAACTATCTGGGCTTTTGTTTAAAGAAAAAGTTAATAATTAGGGCTTGATAACTAGCTTGGAAAGTCCAAACAAAATTAGGCTAAAGTACATACAAGAAATAATAACAAAAGTGCGGCCCAAAAAATGATAAGAACTAACAAAAGTGTGCCCTAACTATTTAGCACAATAGTGAAGAATAAGTGAACTAAAGAGCCTGCACTTAAACCTGTTAAGTTAAATATCGATGTTGGATTTTTTTTTCTTTTTATATATTGTTGGATCATACAAGTTGAGGTGTTTTGATTAGATAGTTTTATTTATTTAAGTTTTTTTAAATTGAAATATTAAATATATATTTGTATTCAATAAATTTCAAAAATAACAAATTTTAATTGTATAGTTATAAAATTTTAAAATATGTATAAGAAGTCAAACAATTTATAATAAAAACAAAAGATTATTTCTTAATTAAATTATAAATTAAAAAATGTGAAGTGACCCTTCTATTTAAGATATGTAACCATATCTTCAATGATAATTGTTATAACCAAAAAATTACAAGTGAAATTTTGTATTGACGACTGATGACATTGCTGANGAAGCTTGACGACATAGTTGACGAGTAGAAGTTAATTGGACGACTAGCAAGTTAAATAATAATATTATATATTATTATTCTGTGAATAATTCAATATTCATTGGATTATTTAATTACGCAAGTGAGAATAATAATTACATTAATATTACAATCAAGACCCAGTAAAATAGAGATGGCTAGCCGCTGACGGGTAAACTAAGTCTCGACGGGTAAGGCTGAAAAACACCTGACGAGCGAAAATCAAGGAAGTGATAAGAGTCCATCTTCAACTACAATTCAAATACATGGGAAGGATAAAATAAGCATCCATAATATCAAGGAACGTGATCAGCAAGTAGTTCCATGGAAATAGGATCGTGGGAGGCTGTTACATCATAATATAAACACAATCATAAGGGGATAAGGAAAGGGAGATTGAATACTATTACAACAATACATACACAATACATACACAATATTTATCCGACGAGTACAATATATGTTCGACGAGTAGCAGCTTGTTGTAGTTTCATTCATTCATATCACTTGTAAACAATTCTTATCAACATTATAGTGGATATTTTTGGTTGAGCACACCCCACCCACAGTTTTTAACCTTTTACAAGGGTTTTCCGCGTCACCAAAATTGTCTTGTGTCATTTTTTATTTTCAGTCGTCGAATATCTTTATCTTATTATTTTTACTCGTCCAAATATCAAAATACATTCTATAAACAATTTAACAAATAAAGAACTTAGTTATTGACCCATCAAATTTTGGCTACAATAATAATATGTAAAATGATTAGCTAAAATGATATATGTAGAATTTTAGATAAGTGGAAGAACATGTATTCCAATGGTATTATCTATAATTATAATAATGTAAAATTATACCTAAATAGTTTATTGGTTTAACAAATATAGTTTACCAAATATGATTATCAACATTTTTTTCTAATGGGAAAAAATATTCTAAATAGTGTCACTTAGATACCACCTCGATATAACTAATGAGTTTCTAGGTTTGGAAATGCTACAAGTGTGTACTCTCTATCATTCAAGGTCACATTATGTGCGATAATACTTTCTTTATTCTTGAACAAAGGAGGAGCTTGAGTGAGCATATGTACTCGTATCAGTTACCAATTTTTAATATAAAACCATATGTACACATATCACTTACCAATTTTTAGTATAAAATTTTAGATTTTTTTAAAAAAAACAACGACTCCACAATAATTTTAAGAAAATTTAAATATTTATTCATTATATATTGATAATTGTTGCATAAAATTTTAATAAGAACCTAATAATGAAGAGTTACTAAAATAATCAAATGAAAACAATACATGAACAACTATTTTATTAATGAATTCAGTAGTCATTACATAAGTTCCATTTGATTTATCTAAAAATTAATTTATAAATTAAAATTTGTTATATAATAGATGGATTTAACTTCCTTCTAATTTTTTTATTCCTCCCATTACTATCAAATTTTTTAGACTTTTAATTTTCATGTAATTCAAATTCTTAAGTTAATATATGGTCATTGTATATATTTGTTTGACAAATTTAAGTATGTAACGAAATGAAGCTGATCTCCATTAGAAATTTATTGCCTAGCACTTTTTCTTAAACTCTCTTATGGGAAGAATGATACTACATATATTTTGTAGAGTATGTATCATGTTATTAGCACGAAAATAGATTGGATCATAAAGGAAAGAAGGAAAAATCAACTATTTTATTAGTTAGACGCTATTTGTTAGAGGATCGGATTTAACTCAGTATTGCGAGTTTATTATATATAAGGGGCACACATTAGATATAAATAAACTAGTTGTTATCTATACTTCTTGAGGTATTCTTATATCTTTTACTCTATATGTGTATTTTATCTCTCAATCCATTATGTGTATAACTTTGAACCATGCATGTCAAGTTAATGCAGTGGATATGTATCAATATGCACTATAATTTTATTTATTTTTATCATTTATGTCTCCATAAGTTAAACGTCATTCATATATTACGTAACACACCCCTTTGGATGACCTACATTAACACCATGCCTCATTGATACCTTATTAGAAAAAACCCAGTAAGAAAGACTCTAATGAAGGAAAAAGAATACACGAGTCATACTAAAACTAAAGTGTCTCCATCTCATTATGACATTACTATAAATGTTAACATATATCTCAAAATCTGCATAATTCAATTGTGTGTACTAATTTCTCGAATGGAGTTGTAGGAAGTGCATTTGTGAACAAATATGTTAGATATCACACAAACGAATCTGACAAACATCAAGTTCTCTCATTTTTTGAAGTTCATGAGTAAAGAAAAACTTTGGGTCAATGTGTTTCGGCTTATCTCCTATAATGTAGCCTTCTTCAGTCTTAGTGATACAAGCTTCATTGTCTTTGTAGATGACAATAAGACTTTCTTTGTTCAGTATAAGACCACGTGATTATCAAATATGGTTGACTAGAGACCTTAGTCATACGCATTCTCGGCTTACTTCATGAAGTGTTAACAACTCAGCATGGTTAGAAGAAGTTGCTACAAGACTCTGTTTCATAGAATGCCAAGATATTGTGATATCACCATATGTAATTATGTAACATGTTGTGATATTCTTTTATGAGGAGCAAATTGATATCCAACATCTACATAACTAACTAATTCCACTTTTGACTCTTTGGAATAAACAAACCCATATCCATTGTTTCTTGAAGATATCTAAATATTTGTTTCACAAAAATATAATGTTTTCGAGTTGGAGAAGAACTATGTCTTGACAATAGATTAATAAAAAATGTAATATCAGGACGTGTACAATTGTCAATATACATTAATATTAGTGCATCAATTGTACTAAGATATGGTACTTCAGGACCAATAAATTCTTCTCTCTTTTCTCTTGGATGAAAGGGATTCTTTTTTCTTTTCAAGTGAACGTACAACCATAAGTGTGCTCAAAGAATATGATTTATCCATAACAAACCTCTTAAGGATCTTTTCAATATATGATGATTGTTGAACAAAGATACCTTTCGATAAATGTTTAATTTGAAAACCAAGGCATAGTTTTGTTTTACACAAAGCATTCATTTCAAATTCTCTTTTCAAATATGCAACCATCTCATCAAGTTCAATGAGAGACCCAATGATATTTAAATCACCAACATAAACTACAATGATAGTAAATTTCATTTTTGTCCTTTAAGTAAAGACACATGGACAAACTGTATTATTAACATATCTTTCTTTAAAAATGTACTCACTGAAATGATTGTACC
This sequence comes from Oenanthe javanica, assembly GCA_008931105.1. Taxonomy (NCBI): domain Eukaryota; kingdom Viridiplantae; phylum Streptophyta; class Magnoliopsida; order Apiales; family Apiaceae; genus Oenanthe; species Oenanthe javanica. The sequence goes on from QRFB01004619.1 coordinate 12,718, forward strand.
ACATTCATCCTTATTATTTCAATCTATATATAGATCTTCGTAATTTAATGAAGTACACTTCTCGGATTCTTGAACTATATGATTCAGGCATTTTTAGTCCTTTGGGGCTTTTCATATAGATAGCATTATCATGTGACTTGTAGTCATTCAAGGACCTTTAGCTTCCTTCCAAATTCTTAAGCTATATATATGGCCACTGTATATGATTGTTTGACAGCTTTAAGTAAGCAATGAAATGAAGATCATCTCTATTAGGTCTTATATATACATATATTTTATATATTACATATAAAAATGAGTATTTGTTAAAATAAATCTCGAGGTGAGCGAAAATCGAACCCAACACTTGGAACGATAAAAGATAAGCTCTTACCACTCGAGCTATCTCATCGCACTCAAAATTGTATATATTTTAATTTATAAAATATTTAATGAGAAAAATAAAAGGACCATAGTTATATGACTATAAAACCATATGGGTGATATATTTTTATCGGGTTAAATATCAAATGGGTCAGTGAAGTGTAAGCAAGATATCACTTTAATAACCCATCTAAATGACATATCATTTACATCACTTAAGTTTATATAAATATCATACTACTAATCCTAAATACGTATTCGAGGATTGGTATTGATATTTTGTCGAATTATACACAATTGTTTTACATGCTATTATAACCAAATAAAAACTTAGAAATTCTAGTATTTTGAATAATAATTTCAAAATTAATGAAATCCTTTTACTATTTGTTTATTGATCTAATAATTTTTTTCCTCTTAATATTTTATTAAAAAAATTAAATAGAATAAAACTCATTCTTTTATAAAATAAAGCACAAATGTAAATTATATATAGTATAATTGTTAATGATTTATTCAAATTTTAATAATTTTAATAATATTTTTATATTTTTTTTGTGTAAGGGTCACCAACATGATATTTATACAAACTTAAATTATATAAATGATGCGTTGTTGAGATGGGTGAAAAAAGTGATATCGTGCTTCCACTCTACTGAACAATTTGATATTTAACTCTATTTTTATCAAGGGATGATTTTATCGGGTACCCGTACGCAGGGAAACACGAAGTGAAAATTGTGTTGGACTTTGTCATTCCTCTGAATTCGCTCCTGCAACTTTTATACTTGTTATTGATGTCAATTTCCGTTCCCCATAAGCGAGATCTCCACCTAATGCATCAAAGTATTATAAATATTTGGGTATTCATAAAAAGATGCATAAGATAAAGTATACATATCTATAATTGTTGTTGGAGGTGGTTAAGATTTTAATGANTGACAATAAGACTTTCTTTGTTCAGTATAAGACCACGTGATTATCAAATATGGTTGACTAGAGACCTTAGTCATACGCATTCTCGGCTTACTTCATGAAGTGTTAACAACTCAGCATGGTTAGAAGAAGTTGCTACAAGACTCTGTTTCATAGAATGCCAAGATATTGTGATATCACCATATGTAATTATGTAACATGTTGTGATATTCTTTTATGAGGAGCAAATTGATATCCAACATCTACATAACTAACTAATTCCACTTTTGACTCTTTGGAATAAACAAACCCATATCCATTGTTTCTTGAAGATATCTAAATATTTGTTTCACAAAAATATAATGTTTTCGAGTTGGAGAAGAACTATGTCTTGACAATAGATTAATAAAAAATGTAATATCANATTTTTTAGACTGGGCTTGAGAATTACTCTATGAGTAAACTAAAATATCGAAAAGTCAGATCCTTCTCAAATTGTCTATGTAACTTTATAAATAGATAATCAAGTCTGCAAAGTTTNTTTTTTAGACTGGGCTTGAGAATTACTCTATGAGTAAACTAGAATATCGAGAAGTCAGATCCTTCTCAAATTGTCTATGTAACTTTATAAATAGATAATCAAGTCTGCAAAGTTTCATTAAGATCTAATATTTTGTTTTTGTAAAATTCTACTTAGGTCAATACTCCTTTCTTTAGGAGTAAGTCACCTAATCCTTATTGTAGTTAAATTCCTCAGTTATTATACTTCCCGTTATTGGGTTTCTTGTGAGTTAGGATTTAATGAAACATTAGGTTTATTTTAATATAGGTCAATTGTAATAGCCCGACTTTTCGGACTATTATCATTAGTCAAATATTCAAATAAAACCAAATTCCAAAAATAAAATCCCAAAATCTCGTAAGAACTCTAAAAGTTTAGGAAAAAAAGTCAAATAATTTTGATCAAATATAACGTTAAATTGGAGGCGCAGCTCCACAGATTCAAACAAATTAAAATCCGTAACATTATTAATAAGCTCTCATCCAAATCCAATACAAGTCCATGCGCTAAGCACCTGAAATTGGTAAGTAATGAGCTATATAGCCCAGTAAGAAAATAATTCGAACTAACTAGTGGATCAAGTAAGTTTACAAAATTTCATAATTTTCACAGTTCAAAATTCATAATTTCTTAATTCATATTTCAAAACATAAAAATTAATTTCACAGTTCCCTAAGGTCGCAAATACCCGGTGACACGGTATCATAAATTCATAGTTGTCAATAATGCGCCCCCTACTAAGTTATCATAAAGTGTGCACCCCGAAGGTATCATAAAAAAGCACGCGCTAGTAAGGTATCATAGGCTAGTTCTAGAACTATACGCAAATTACCAACGGGTTCAAAATGGCAGAGCTAGCTGGGAATTTCTTATATCTAAAATAAGATTCTTGATTCAAATTTGATAACAAAATATTATAAATATAAAACATTTAGACTAATGCAGAAAGTACGAAAACTAAACTTACCTCAACAATAGTAATTATTTGGTCATTGGGCACAAATATTCCTAAATAAAATATTTGACAATGTTAAAATTTACATTAATCAATAAAATTAATACCGTATAATTACATACTCAAAGCAGGAGCAAATCAGGAAATGTAAACTAATAAAAGTTTTAAACGAAGATATTATTAAAGTACGGATTATAATGAAACCAATCAATCACAAAGTGACTAGCTCTTATTTATATGCACATTAAATTGTTATTCAATAATAATTAACCAAATACTTATACATATATATAATAAAAGAAAATACATGGCACCTTTTACACTAAAATATCAATTATTAAAATAATAACAACTCAAAACATGTATACAGCAAACAACACAAGTAGCGTATGATTTCAAGTTACTATTCGTTCAGTTGCCTGCTTTGACATAAAATTATAAATACCAACAAGTTAATACCTTGAACAACTAGCCGCCCTTGGTGTTCTGTTTATTTTCTAGCTATGCTCTAACTGCAGCTATTTTCTTTCTCTTGTTGTTATTATATATCACGTTAATGAAGGTTTATCTCAACCTAACTGAGCGTCGCGGGTAAAGCGATGCTAATCCGATAAAATAATACATATCAAATTTTTGTTAGGACTTCTATCCATAAATTATTATAATTCTAAATTAGTTTTAATTTTTTTTAATAAACTAAAAAAAACCTACACAATATATATATATATATATATATAAATTCCCAAAAAAATAGAATATTACATTAATACCCGTAAAAGATCGAATTTATATCTCGTACCAACATGTCCCCAATATTTATCGGAGGTTTCGTTCGGTGAATACGTATTGATGTAGGGCAACAATTAAAATAAGTAAAAGAATATATAATTATGAATTAACCGCAAAAAACCCACAAACCTAAGGTCATCCAACTGTAAAATAGCTGTTATCACTAGAATCTCTCAACGACAATATAGAATATGCATGGTACGCATTGAGAAACAATTAACAATCTAATTAATCAACCAAAGTCTTTCAATATTAAAATATTACATATCCTTATATAGAAGTAAATCCCTAAATTTAACCAACCAATAAGATACCAATAATGAAGGAAACANCAAGGCCATCCAACTGTAAAATAGCTGTTATCACTAGAATCTCTCAACGACAATATAGAAGAATATGCATGGTACGCATTGAGAAACAATTAACAATCTAATTAATCAACCAAAGTCTTTCAATATTAAAATATTATATCTCCTTATATAGAAGTAAATCCCTAAATTTAACCAACCAATAAGATACCAATAATGAAGGAAACAAATTATTTTCCTATTCTCTACCATGTTCTACAATATTCCTAATGATATATATAATTAAAATTTACAATGATTTATAATTAAATATATTTCTAAATAATAATATAAAATAAATACAAACTAATATTTTATTTTTTCCGTATAATTATTCTTCTAGCCTCTGAAAAAACTCGCCCATGAGTTTTGTAAAATTTAAGAATCAACGAATAAAGAGATGAATTGCAGTAACACCTGAAGACATCCAATATCTTGATGTTAAAANCAATGATTTATAATTAAATATATTTCTAAATAATAATATAAAATAAATACAAACTAATATTTTATTTTTTTCCGTATAATTATTCTTCTAGCCTCTGAAAAAACTCGCCCATGAGTTTTGTAAAATTTAAGAATCAACGAATAAAGAGATGAATTGCAGTAACACCTGAAGACATCCAATATCTTGATGTTAAAACATTACATGACAACAATTAAAGAAATTGATATAGAAATCTAAACTTTGATACCACTTTGATGCATGACAACAATTAAAACAAGTAAAAGAATATATAATTGTGAACTAACCGCAGAAAACTCACAAACCCAAGGCGATCCAACTGTAGAAGAGCCACTACCCTAGGATCAAAGTCTTCTATTAATAAAATATTACATCCCATTATATTGGAATAAATCCCTAGAATAAATTTATNATAGAAATCTAAACTTTGATACCACTTTGATGCATGGCAACAATTAAAACAAGTAAAAGAATATATAATTGTGAACTAACCGCAGAAAACCCACAAATCCAAGGCGATCCAACTGTAGAAGAGCCACTATCCCTAGGATCAAAGTCTTCTATTAATAAAATATTACATCCCATTATATTGGAATAAATCCCTAGAATAAATTTATTTAAGGAAACAAATCTTTTTCTCATTCTCTACTATGTTCTTTTTCGTTCCGCATCATTTATTATAGTCTTTTTCTTCGATAAGTGTGCCTTCACAATTTTTGATCTGCTTTCTAGAAATTAAGTTTTCCCAATAAACAGTAGTCAATCGGTAACGCCTCAAATAATTATTGATATTTACATCAATTTAAGCTATATTATTTTATATATGCAAATGGCTTTGATTTTCCTAGTGATCAAGCAATCGGGTTTCTTATCGTATTGACTAGGCCATGTATACGCCTTATATTAGTCATAATATATGTGAGCCTTATAGTTTTTAGTAATAAGAAGTAACAATTTAAAGTTTGTTTCCAATTTGAATAAAGTTGGATTCATCAATATCTATGTACCAAGCTATTGGCTAAGTATTCTTAGCGAAATTGTTCACAGACTTTGTTGACTAATTTCCCATCTTCCATGTACCACAAAATTGTTCACAGAATTTGTTTACCAATTTCCCATCGTCCAGTTGCTAGTCCCCCGACTTTACGAACCATCAAAATATAAAGGTTTTTTCGGTCCATAATGGTATTATTCTTCCCCACGCTAATTTATTCATACGATTAATAAGAATATAACACTGGTCTTAGATCGGCTCGAAATTGGTTTCCCCGAATAGCTTATCAACTAGTTAAGGTAGTCAGAAGGGACCACTCAATTTATCATTCAAGCACATATATTGAATATACGAAAATTTTATAAAAGTATTGATCGATTTTTATTCTTAAGTGATCGTTGATAGATCACAAGTCGAGAACTTGATCCCTTTAAAGTTTCCTTTGTTGCTTTATTTTTTTAATTTAAAATGGCAGCCTTGCGAGAAATATAATATACTTTGGCTATTGGTTGAAGAATTTCAGCATAAAGATAAAAAAATAGTATATGTTTTTAGGATATGTCAACATAAATTTTGAGTGAAAATATTATACATTATTTTATGCATGACATAAAATTATAAATGTAAGGAAAATAAAAACATATCATGTTTTTTTTATCAGATTATGATTTTTGAAATTTGAAATCCTCAACCTCGTTGAATTTGATCTCACTTGCCACTGCATAGTGTATAGAGCTCGCCCTTTTCCTTAACAGCTTCTATTCTTGTATCCAAGCAAATTTGTTTTTAGTTTTCTATTTTCTCGATTCACTTGATGGCATGTGTTATTGGAAGCTCTCATTGAAAACTGCTTTCATCATATCTTTATGTTGTATTTTTCATTGCTTCTCTTCTTGTTTTGCTACTAAAGTTTTTACTTGATGCTTCTCATCTTCTCATTATACTTGTATTTATGTTGTTTTTACTAAAGTTTTGAGCACCAGATCCTGACGTGATTCAACATGTGTTGTGATTAATTTTCGGCTGATATGTGTTTTCCTGACCCCGTGCTTTAGCTCTTCTCTTGTGCAATTAACTAGGTTTGCCTTGTGTAAAAGCATCATTGTTTCCTCTATTTCCCAATAATTATTGTTCAAGAATCCTTGAAACAGTCCATTATTATTGTTCTCTTCCCTCCCTTTTTATCATCGTTCAACCAACCATTATCTATAGGAATGACAATTATGATCCGTTCTGCGGATACCCAATCGTATCCACATCGGTCAAATAATTAACCGAGTTGATAAAAAATCGAGCAGAGCGGAGCATATAATATTTTACTAAAAACAGTGGATACGGAACGAATATGGATATTATATCCTCATACATGTACCCTAACCGCACCCTATTCATATATAACTATTAAATAGAATATTTAATAGAATTTCAATATCAATATTTTCAAAAATATTTTATATTTTAATCAAAATATAAAATAATAAAATTAGAATAGATTATACAATATAGTACTTGGTAGAATCCATATATAATTTTACATCAAAATATTTAGTAATGATATTTAATAAATATATTATTAACAAAATTTTAATAACATTTAGTAAAACATGTAATTTAATTCCATCAAAGAATTAAATAACAAAGGTTTTATTAAAATTGGTATCTAATTAATTAGTGCTTAATTTAAGAGGATAGATTAAAGGGTATTTACAAAAAATACAACACTTTTTAAAATTGTTTTGAGATTTCACCATCTTCTAATTTGTTTTGAAAAAATAGGATTTGAAACCAAAAGCAACCAGATGCAACTTAATTTTCAAAATGCAACCATCAATGTAACCGAAAAATAATTATTTTTACTACATTTCAAAGTTGCATTTGTGGTTGATTTTGATTGATTCTAATTGCAAATATGATTGCAAAGTTACAAACCGTATTTTCAAAAAAAATTCAAAAAAAATCGTATTATTGCAATTTCTTTAAAAATCATTAATTTTGTAAAATATTTTCAAAAAGGGCAGTATTTTTGCAAAAATAATTTTATTCTTAGGTATTTTTCAAAAAAATCTTAGATTAAAATACACATATTTATTGTATGGATAGATACATGTATATATAGAAAGAATCAAATTTACTATTTTGTCCAACTAATTAATGTTAAGTAAATCTAATAGAATGATAATGACCATCAAATTACAATCAAATCAATATATCAGAAGAGTACCTTAGTTTTCTCCAAAAAAAAAGTTCTCTCTTGAACAACCCCATATATATATATATATATTTATTTATTTATTTATAAAATTTAAATATAATAAATATTTAAAATTTGTTAGGGATTGTGGTGTAATCAACTAGCGTACTTAGTTTAAGTTTAATAAGCTAAGTAAAACATACTATCATATAATCATTGATAATATAGTTAGTAGTCACTTGTAGATAGTACATTTAAAAGTACTAGTTAGGTAACAGTACATTTGAAAGTTACCGTCTTATATAAAAGAATAAAAATGAGTCATGTAATAGAAGTTCACTAAGTGTTTATGCACAACATGATTCAAATATTTCTGCATATCTCAGAGCTTCTTTATTTACAAATGAAATGAAGGCAAATTTGAATGGAAAAATTAAAGTTTATATTTCAAGTTTTGTTCTAGGAACAAGGAAAAATACATATGTAAGTGGTATATGTGTTTCAGTATAAATACACATATCTCACAAGTAATTTCTCTTATGCAACTGAGCTATAATTTTCTCAAGCATAGAAACATTAGCAAACTCATTGTTATTGTATCCATCAAAGCTAGAATTATTTTCCAAACAGTTGTAGCGAAACAAAAATTAATAAAATTAATTTTTAAAGTTTAAACACTCTGTCATTTTATCTGCTTAGTTTGTTTGCATCTACAAATGGAATGAAGGCAAATTTGAATGGAAAAAGTAAAATTTATATTTCAAGTTTTGTTCTAGGAACAATGAAAAGTACACATGTAAGTGGGATATGTGTTTCAGTATAAATATACATATCTCACAAGTAATTTCTCTTATGCAACTGAGCTATAATTTTCTCAAGCATAGAAACATTAGCAAACTCATTGTTATTGTATCCATCAAAGCTAGAATTATTTTCTAAACAGTTGTAGCGAAACAAAAATTAATAAAATTAATTTTTGAAGTTTAAACACTCTGTCATTTTATCTGCTTAGTTTGTTTGCATCTACAAATGGAATGAATGCAAACTTGAATGGAAAAAGTAAAATTTATATTTCAAGTTTTGTTCTAGGAACAAGGAAAAGTACACTTGTAAGTGGGATATATGTTTCAGTATAAATATACATATCTCACAAGTAATTTCTCTTATGCAACTGAGCTATAATTTTCTCAAGCATAGAAACATTAGCAAACTCATTGTTATTGTATCCATCAAAGCTAGAATTATTTTCCAAACAGTTGTAGCGAAACAAAAATTAATAAAATTAATTTTTAAAGTTTAAACACTCTGTCATTTTATCTGCTTAGTTTGTTTGCATCTACAAATGGAATGAAGGCAAATTTGAATGGAAAAAGTAAAATTTATATTTCAAGTTTTGTTCTAGGAACAATGAAAAGTACACATGTAAGTGGGATATGTGTTTCAGTATAAATATACATATCTCACAAGTAATTTTTCTTATGCAACTGAGCTATAATTTTCTCAAGCATAGAAACATTAGCAAACTCATTGTTATTGTATCCATCAAAGCTAGAATTATTTTCCAAACAGTTGTAGCGAAATAAAAATTAATAAAATTAATTTTTAAAGTTTAAACACTCTGTCATTTTATCTGCTTAGTTTGTTTGCATCTACAAATGGAATGAAGGCAAATTTGAATGGAAAAAGTAAAATTTATATTTCAAGTTTTGTTCTAGGAACAATGAAAAGTACACATGTAAGTGGGATATGTGTTTCAGTATAAATATACATATCTCACAAGTAATTTTTCTTATGCAACTGAGCTATAATTTTCTCAAGCATAGAAACATTAGCAAACTCATTGTTATTGTCTCCATCAAAGCTAAAATTATTTTCCAGACAGTTGTAGCGAAACAAAAATTAATTAAATTAATTTTTGAAGTTTAAACACTCTGTCATTTTATCTGCTTAGTTTGTTTGCATCTACAAATGGAATGAAGGCAAATTTGAATGGAAAAAGTAAAATTTATATTTCAAGTTTTGTTCTAGGAACAATGAAAAGTACACCTGTAAGTGGGATATGTGTTACAGTATAAATATATATATCTCACAAGTAATTTTTCTTATGCAACTGAGCTATAATTTTCTCAAGCATAGAAACATTAGCAAACTCATTGTTATTGTATCCATCAAAGCTAGAATTATTTTCCAAACAGTTGTAGCGAAATAAAAATTAATTAAATCAATTTTTGAAGTTTAAACACTCTGTCATTTTGTCTACTTAGTTTGTTTGCATCACTAACTTGTTAATTATCATTCTTGTTGTTGTTAGCGAGAATCCTTCATAATTAATCAGGTTGCATTCAACCCCAAAAATTAATAAAAATAATTTTTGAAGTTTAAACACTCTGTCATTTTATCTGCTTAGTTTGTTTGCATCACTAACTTGTTAATTATCATTCTTGTTGTTGTTAGCGAGAATCCTTCATAATTAATCAGGTTGCATTCAACCCCAAAAATTAATAAAAATAATTTTTGAAGTTTAAACACTCTGTCATTTTATCTGCTTAGTTTGTTTGCATCACTAACTTGTTAATTATCATTCTTGTTGTTGTTAGCGAGAATCCTTCATAATTAATCAGGTTGCATTCAACCCCAAAAATTAATAAAAATAATTTTTGAAGTTTAAACACTCTGTCATTTTATCTGCTTAGTTTGTTTGCATCACTAACTTGTTAATTATCATTCTTGTTGTTGTTAGCGAGAATCCTTCATAATTAATCAGGTTGCATTCAACCCCAAAAATTAATAAAAATAATTTTTGAAGTTTAAACACTCTGTCATTTTATCTGCTTAGTTTGTTTGCATCACTAACTTGTTAATTATCATTCTTGTTGTTGTTAGCGAGAATCCTTCATAATTAATCAGGTTGCATTCAACCCCAAAAATTAATAAAAATAATTTTTGAAGTTTAAACACTCTGTCATTTTATCTGCTTAGTTTGTTTGCATCGCTAACTTGTTAATTATTATTCTTGTTGTTGTTAGCGAGAATTATTCATAATTAATCAGGTTGCATTCAACCCCCTTCTGCAACAATCATCTTAACTAACAAAATTAAAGATATATATATCTGGTGGATAATATCCGCTCCTACCCATATTCGTAGGATTGGATATGAATACATTATGTCAATACCGGCTTTTGTAATGGATGCGGGACAAATAATTTTTTTAAGTGCGGGGCTGGAGCTGATGATGGATACTATAAAACCCGCTCTGAACCGTACCTTTTGCCATCCATAATTACCTACAAGGATCATATGATTGCACTGAAAAATATTTAGCGACATATTTTTTAGTGCTGTCGCTTTTTTTCGTGTCTTGGATTGGCTACTTTTATTTATGATGACACTGCTAATCCGTACCAACATCAATACAGCTCAATAGTTATGATCTAATTGGAGGGATATTTTGTTCATGCATCTCCGTTGAGACCCAAACTGATTGCAACATCCTTTTTATAGATATTATTTCTTTATCACTTTGTTGTGTAATCATGTGGTATTTGATTTATAGCTATTGTTAGTTATATTTCCTCAAGAAGTGCAATTGCCTTATTGGTATTAGTGATGAATAACCTTCAAAAACAAGTCACGATGCAAGATCATCTTGCTATAATGTTGTTGTATCAATTGAATGCCTACACCTAATCTCATCTGCATATTGTTTTTATTTCTCTTTATAGAAACTGACAGTGTATTCTTTTGTTACATGTGAGACATAGCAAATGACTAGAAAACACGCTACTTCATCATATATTTACTTCTTCATGTGGATTCTACATTTTTGTAGCAAGGGTCGTTTAGCTAAAATTCACTAGTAGCTTTAATAGTCTTTAATTTGATTTCTCGTCGATCATTCAAATTTGCATTATCTGTTGCTCATTTTCTGGCTTCCACGTACATTCCCGGAAAGCTTTGAATGCAACATTCTTACTCTGCCTTCACCGTTTCCTTGTTTAACATGTTATATCACTTCAAGTAAAAAATTTATCCTTGGCACGAATCTGATTTCAGCTAAATTTTTCCTCTTTTTATTTTGTAAGCACTGTTTTTTCTTCATCACAATTGATGATTCTTCCTTGAACTCCAATTTTCTAAATTCAATATGTATCCTTTACTCCAACCTTTTCTTTTATTTTTAGGCTTGACTTGTTGTTTTCCATGTTGAATAGTGTGCTACAACTCAGCTCTTTTTTATTCCACTATGTTCCTCCCATGCATCGTACATGACATCTCTCTCTAATCAAGTTAGACGATTTATCCTGACGACGTTGAATGATGTAGGTGTTGGGGCATAATTAAAAACTACACACAACAATAGGGTAGTTATATAAATAATTAAACAAGAACATACAGATTAAACTAATTAACAAAACAAAGCACGAAGGTAAAACAAAATATATAAATTAGTAACTGTAAAGACAAGAGAAAATATAGAATACTTAACTCTAACAGAAGCTTTACGCATACACTGATAGAACCAAACAACTGCTGAGTCGCCAAGCCTTGCAAGAAGTCTTGACTTTTCTTGAAGAGATTATTGCCCCACTACGCTGTGTTGGGTTGCAGCAATATCACTTCCAGGATAAAACAGCACAGAGTACTTCGTCCACAGATACGTAGCACTCAACAGCGACTAGCACCTCAGTTCGCCTAAAAAACCTATGCACTTTATATATGCGAGGTAGGAGAAAGAGGCATACCTTAATTTGCCCGACAACCTATGCAATTTATTTTTAACTATGCAAGGTACAAGCAAGAGGCACACAAGCTAGAGGCACACAAGCTAGAGGCACACCTCAATTTGCCCGACAACCTATATAATTTATTCTTTAATTATGCAAGGTACAAGCATGAGGCACACACGCTAGATGCGCCTCAACCTATGTAATTTATTCTTTAATTATGCAAGGTACAAGCATGAGGCACACACGCTAGATGCTCTCCTCAATTAGATGTGCACGCCTCAATATATAGACATCTTGAGTTACTCTTCTCTTATTCTACTCGATGTGGGATGTAGAGTTTTACAAAGAAAAGAGAGTTTTGCAAGATGGGTTTTATTTGTTACTTATATTATTCAGATTAAGTAAATATTAATATTACAATATATATAGAGAGTCTGATTATTTAAATAATCATTACTCAATATATTTAATATTAATATTAAATAATCAATATAAATAAATCAAATAAATTTGCAATTAAAAGATATAAAGTACTCAATAGCATCATGTGACATAAGCATTCTACTTACACTAGTAGTTGTAAACAACACTAACACAAGATGCTATATAAACTTATTATCCTTCCTTTACAAATTCAATGTGGGACAAACCCCACATAACCCATTTCAAACAAGCAACTTCAACTCAATTTCTTTATGGATTACACTAAGAAAATGTCTTAGATCCAAACATGAAACTTTAAGTCCTCATACCAAGGAACAACCTCCAATAGTTAGTTTCCGGAAATTACATCAAGAACATATATAAAATTGATGTGTTTTAAAATATATGACTGCAAGCGCACGGTGTCTGTTGTTAGCAGAGAATGGCAAGCGGGTCGTATCCACAAGGAGACAGGTTTTATCGATTTCAAGTCAATTATCACAGATTGTTTCAAGATCAACCGAATATTTAAGAATATTAATTAACTAATAATTAAAACTAAACTAACACTAATAAAATAAAACTAATATAATATATTAAAAATCTAGGACAATCAGGTCCACCATGCTTACACATTACTAGCTTTTAAGCCAAAGCAATTAAAGTGGTCATGCAACTAGAGTTTGTAAATCTCTCTCAAGTATCAACATTCTCGAAACATGCTTACACAATTAACAACTTTTATTAATTCAATTAATCAGGTAATTAGAGCATTGTTAATCTCTCTCGAGTATTAACGCCCTCAGAAATCCAATGATGCGCTCGCACTCAAATTCAGTTCTGCTAATCATATGTGTGCCTCTAGTAAGTAAATCTCTCGATCCATACCCCTATTTGCATAGAATCAATTCATGATATCAGCCGATTACATAAATCAATAATTAAAACATATCAATTAGATTTGCATAACCCGTCAAATCACTGTAAAAATCATGCCAATATTATAGTGCAAACATGGCTTTCCCTTAAGCCCTAGAAACAACTACTCGCTAATAATTAAACAAGTAAAATAACTAAGAATAAAAAGAAACATAATTAAACTAATAACAATAAAGGAAAGATTGGATAAGAAAACCTTGAATTATCTCTGTCACATGAAAAAATCATGGCCTCCCCCCATCTCCTTCTAACCCTAATATTATCTCTACTCTTATCTAATAATAATAATAATATCTCCTAATCCATAATAACTGATATGCCTCTATATAAAAAGTATTTTAATGCTTTAAAACAATTACAAAAGCGTTTCCTAAACCGAGTAGAATTTTCAATGTAAAATTCGTAGTTGACTTTTCTGTCCAGTTTCTGGGATGATCCAATAAAATTCTATTGGTTGGCCAATTCCTGAATTAAAGAGAATTTCATAAGCTTCGCATGGACTATAAAATTGTCCAATTCTGACTTCTGAAACTCAAGATATGGCCCAAATAGTGTAAACAGTGCAAGTAGTCCAATAAATACGAATTTTATTCTATTTTATCTCCAAAATAGTTCTTTAAGCCCAAATCCTTCCAAATATAGGAATTTTATCTTTTCTGTAATAAAATATTAAAATCTATTAAATAAATATCCAATTAATGCAAAATACAATAAATATGAGAATAAAAATCTTATAGAATATATATAAAAATATATTCTATCAAACATCCCCACACTGAGTATTTGCACGTCCTCGGCAAATAAAAGAACTAAAAACAAAATCCTAACTAACTAACTAACACCACTTTCGTAGATGGCACGATTGCATTGAACATATGCAACAAGCCGTTAAACCCCTAGGCAGCCCTAGTAGGACGAGTTTTGTCTCATGAGGGTTTATAGTGAATCTACCCACAAAGTC
>QRFB01004619.1:27641-43555 GCA_008931105.1 Oenanthe javanica
TTCTTAATTTCTAGTACAATTGCACTTAATACCAGCACATGTACATGGGTCGTCCCTTTCATATGACATTGCACTTGCCACCCATTGATCTCAAAGGAGCACTATTTTTTTAATTTTTTTTACTTTTCTTTTCTTTTTTTTTTTTGAGAAGATTTTTTTTTCATATCAACTCCCACCAAATAATCACACTTTAACAAAGAAATCCCCACACTAGATATTCACCAACCCTCAAACAAATCAAAATGCTCTACTAGTAAATCAAGACAAGAAAAATAAGTAGGCTCAAGAATTTTAGAGTGGTGATATTTGAATAAAACGGATATAAGCTCAAAGGGGCTCACTAAGGATATAACTCATGGGTACTGTTTGGATACACGTGGTTAATCCTAGTGCCTTTATCATTTTCATGCATACAAATATCATGTAATTTTAATAAGGTTTAAAACAAGTTCTAGAGCAACATGCTATATGATGAACATCACACAAGAAAAAAAATTGATTGATATAAAAATGTATCAATCACAAAATAGGCTCAAGATCTCACAAGGTGAAAGCATGCTTCAGTACTTATTAAAATTAACAAAGATGCATTTCAAGTTTAAGAATTTTCGCAAACACAAATAAGGAATTATCATGTATTAAATGAATTTAAGAGAACTGACATATCAACTAATCATGCAAAATAAATCTACAAGTTGTGTACTTATCCCTGCTAACACATTTTGAGACGAGGCAATATACAAAATATTTTTAAAATTTTCTAATTTTTTTTGATTTTTTTAACATTAAGAACACCTCCCCACACTCAAGCGGTTCATTGTCTTCAATGAATAATTATATTAAAAAAATGGAAACAAAAAGATTCCTAAAAATAAAATATAAAAATAAAGAGAGAAAAAATTATACAAAGAAAGGTTAGAAAAACTCCCCAAATGCATAAGCATGAAGTGCGGCTTTAAAATAATTGAGAAGTGGTGCTGACTTTAAAAAAAATCCGGTTGCAAACTCCATTTATGTATAAAATGTTCCAACATACACGGGTACACAACTAGCATAGTGGTTATGTGTTGACTACAAAGGATGCAGCCGAATTGCCAACACGTACAGATTGGTGAAGCAAGACTCCTTTCCCAGACTAGCCATGTTTGTATCATTTAATCCCATTGTAACCATGTTTGTTCAAANATTGGTTGGCCAATTCCTGAATTAAAGAGAATTTCATAAGCTTCGCATGGACTATAAAATTGTCCAATTCTGACTTCTGAAACTCAAGATATGGCCCAAATAGTGTAAACAGTGCAAGTAGTCCAATAAATACGAATTTTATTCTATTTTATCTCCAAAATAGTTCTTTAAGCCCAAATCCTTCCAAATATAGGAATTTTATCTTTTCTGTAATAAAATATTAAAATCTATTAAATAAATATCCAATTAATGCAAAATACAATAAATATGAGAATAAAAATCTTATAGAATATATATAAAAATATATTCTATCAAACATCCCCACACTGAGTATTTGCACGTCCTCGGCAAATAAAAGAACTAAAAACAAAATCCTANACTCAACTGTATAATTATACATACATTCATTATTTTAAACTTAAAGAATCTAACTTTTTGACATATACATACATGGGGATGGGTAGATCATGCATTCAATGTAATTTATTATGTCAACACGCATGGTTGCATGTAGCAAAGCACATGCAAGCTACCACGTAAAACTACTATAAATATAAAAACATGAGATTTTAAAATAATAACTTGAAAATAATTATTATAAATATTACACATATTAAACATAATAAATTAAAATACATAAATCTTAATNTATAATTTAGAAAAATAAGTCTTTCCACTTAGAGCATCCATTTGTACATAACTATCCAAGTATCCACACATTGTCTAGATAGATAAAAGAATCATGAAATAAACATCAATGTCGCATTTAAGAAGTAACATGCTATGGATAGAAAGTTCACATATCTCTCAGATCACACAAGTGTTTAGATGTAAGTGTATCACTCAAGTTCAATCAATATAGTTATGTGTTATCATAGGCTTGATTTTCCACCAAATCTCCATTACTTTGTATATATGTATGCACTAATCAAAAGGTCTTTATTAAAGGTTGTAACAAGGCTAAGGTATAGGGTAGGAAATCAATAAAAAGTCTAACAAGTGGCTAACTTGACAAACTAATAGAGCATACTGTTCATTCTTAATTAAAGCACTCAACATGAAATTTGATCATGTAAAAGTTGATCAGGCTTCCACAAGCAATAAACCCCAAAGCACAATTTATGTACTTTCTCACATTCATATTGTAACAACAATGAACAAAACTCTCTTCAAATCATCTTCTTCTAATTTTTTTTCAATCTCGAGTGTTTCTCCAGTAATCAAGGGCAGTGAAAAGTCACCAAGAAATAAAAGAATAAGAGATAATCTCATTCTTAATTTCTAGTACAATTGCACTTAATACCAGCACATGTACATGGATCGTCCCTTTCATATGACATTGCACTTGCCACCCATTGATCTCAAAGGAGCACTATTTTTTTAATTTTTTTTACTTTTCTTTTCTTTTTCTTTTTTGAGAAGATTTTTTTTTCATATCAACTCCCACCAAATAATCACACTTTAACAAAGAAATCCCCACACTAGATATTCACCAACCCTCAAACAAATCAAAATGCTCTACTAGTAAATCAAGACAAGAAAAATAAGTAGGCTCAAGAATTTTAGAGTGGTGATATTTGAATAAAACGGATATAAGCTCAAAGGGGCTCACTAAGGATATAACTCATGGGTACTGTTTGGATACACGTGGTTAATCCTAGTGCCTTTATCATTTTCATGCATACAAATATCATGTAATTTTAATAAGGTTTAAAACAAGTTCTAGAGCAACATGCTATATGATGAACATCACACAAGAAAAAAAATTGATTGATATAAAAATGTATCAATCACAAAATAGGCTCAAGATCTCACAAGGTGAAAGCATGCTTCAGTACTTATTAAAATTAACAAAGATGCATTTCAAGTTTAAGAATTTTCGCAAACACAAATAAGGAATTATCATGTATTAAATGAATTTAAGAGAACTGACATATCAACTAATCATGCAAAATAAATCTACAAGTTGTGTACTTATCCCTGCTAACACATTTTGAGACGAGGCAATATACAAAATATTTTTAAAATTTTCTAATTTTTTTTGATTTTTTTAACATTAAGAACACCTCCCCACACTCAAGCGGTTCATTGTCTTCAATGAATAATTATATTAAAAAAATGGAAACAAAAAGATTCCTAAAAATAAAATATAAAAATAAAGAGAGAAAAAATTATACAAAGAAAGGTTAGAAAAACTCCCCAAATGCATAAGCATGAAGTGCGGCTTTAAAATAATTGAGAAGTGGTGCTGACTTTAAAAAAAATCCGGTTGCAAACTCCATTTATGTATAAAATGTTCCAACATACACGGGTACACAACTAGCATAGTGGTTATGTGTTGACTACAAAGGATGCAGCCGAATTGCCAACACGTACAGATTGGTGAAGCAAGACTCCTTTCCCAGACTAGCCATGTTTGTATCATTTAATCCCATTGTAACCATGTTTGTTCAAAGTTTCCTAAACTACCCACATTTTTCTCTTTCCAATAGAAATATACTAGCTCAACCGTATAATTATACATACATTCATTATTTTAAACTTAAAGAATCTAACTTTTTGACATATACATACATGGGGATGGGTAGATCATGCATTCAATGTAATTTATTATGTCAACACGCATGGTTGCATGTAGCAAAGCACATGCAAGCTACCACGTAAAACTACTATAAATATAAAAACATGAGATTTTAAAATAATAACTTGAAAATAATTATTATAAATATTACACATATTAAACATAATAAATTAAAATACATAAATCTTAATTGAAAATTCTTGAAATAAAAAGACTTTGAAATTAAAATAAAACATTAAAAAAAATTGTTTGTCACATATAGTCTTTTTGCGGGCAACGTCGACTACGTCTCGTATGACCTTCTTGTTCGCACCTTCCACAAATTATACTCATCCAAGAATCATCCATTTCGGTTCGAATACGTTGACTTTGTCTCTTTTGTCCACACTTGTTTCTCTTTTTTCTTAAATTCTCATCGGGGACAAGATTACCAAAATTTTCCCAACCATCTGCTAATGGAAATGTCCAATAGGCTTGATGGGGTATTGGATTGAATTCATATTTCCACATCTCATATTGCGTTGTCAAATTGTGATATGGTTCAATATATTGCTTCCAATTGAGATTGCATGTCAAACAACCAGCAATTACATGTGAACACGGGGAGTGATAGCGGTACCATTTTCCACATGAGCAGAAACCTTTACATAGATCTACCGTATGTTTGTTGCCACCTTTCCAGGATCCCTTTACTGTTTTGTACCGTGTAGTTATCACCTCAAAAACTCCCACTTGTTCATTGTATGGTATAATCTTATGTGCAGATGCCTTCTCCTCCATTTTTTCAAATAACTCTCTTGATTTCTTACAATAAATATGCCCATTTTGAAGGTCATTTAAAGTTTGTGTGCGTCCGTCAGCTACAAGCTTCACAGAGCGATAATATATATACTCCACCATTGATGTGTTCGGTAGAAAATGAGCAGATCTTAAATTTCTGTTGAAACTTTCAATCATGTTTGTTGTTGCCTGACCAAAACGATATCCTCCATCATGAGACATAGTCCACATCTCTAATGGGATATCTCGTAGCCATTTTTCAGCATCAGGATTGAGCTCTTTGATTTTATTCATCACAACCTCAAATTTCCTTACTTGAGAAGTATTTCCTACCAACTAACATAACATCTTTAAATGTGAACCAGGATACTTTTTAGTGAAATTACTACGAACATGTAGAAGGCAAAATCGATGCATGCCCATATCACCAGTGAAACCATTTTGGCCTCTTTTCATTGCTTCAATAATTCCAGCATGACGATCTGAAATTATGCACACACCCTTCCTTGACTGGCATACATATCTTCGTAGACGGCTTAAGAACCAAGACCATGTAGCAGTTGATTCTTCATCCACCAAACCGTAAGCAAGTGGATATTGCTGGTTATTTAAATCGGATCCCATTGCAATTAGTAACTTTCCATTGTACCTTCCCTTCAAAAATGTACCATCAATACTGATTACAGGTCGAGTATGTTGCCACCCGTCTACCATTGGTTTGAATGCCCACCACACACGTTTGCATACATATGTGTTGCCTTCAAAATTGGCTTCAATTGACGCACTTGTACCTGGATTAAAATACATCAAAGCACTTAAAAATTTTGGAAGCTTGGAGTAAGAAGTCGTCCAATCACTATACACATCTGCTATTGCCTTCTACTTTCCGAGCCATGCCTTCTTATATGTAACATGATAATTATAGATCGATGTAATCTGACTCGTGATGTTAACCACTTTTATGTATGGACTCTCCGTCACCTAATGAAGAAAAAAATGAAATAATAACTAAAAATCCAAAATAGGTATATTAAATATCGTATAAAAATAAAATCTTACTTGTTGTTTTATGGTATTTGCAATCAATCTCGAACTAAGCTTCTTATGATCTCGCTCGAGCACTCTCAAAAGACAATTATGTTCTGCTGGAAGTTTAGTGATTTCAAATAAACCAGAACGCGTCCGTTTAATAACCCTAATTTTCCATGGACAGTCATTTACAACACACTTTGCCTCATATCGCGTTGAATCACTCTTTATTACACGATAATTTCGAGAATCCCGTATGTGACTCGCTTTTATTGCGTTAATAGCCGCTTGTTTATCTGCAAAACATTCACCTTCAAAAAGATCATCACTAAGCAGATTAAAATTAGAAGATTCATCTAAATTTTCAGTGACATTGTTTGTAGTGAAATTCTCAGTTGTAAACCATTGTGCAGATGGAATATGAACATCATCTCTTTCATCATTCTCATCACTTGTTGAATCTGAGTCACCACCATCTCCTTCTATTTCTTCACCATCACTTTCATCACTATCCGATTCGTGATATGAATCAAAATCATCAGCTCCGCTAAGATTATAAATTACATTCGATCTTGTTAAATCATCGTTGAGAAATGTAGAGTTTTCCATCTGCAATTATAATGAAATAAAAACAAATATAAGTAATAAGTACTAAAGTATTTAAAATCACATAAATACTAAGGAACGAACCTGATAAGTTTGTTTGGTTTTGCTGCATACAAGTAGAAGGTATATATAGAAAAATCCAACTCCTTTGATGAAATAATTGGACTGAGAGTTCACAGATCAAATTAAGTTTTGAAAAGACAACTCATTGAATAGTAGATTTGATCAATCATTTACTTTTAAAAAGATGACATTTTTACAGACTTTAATTTTTAAGATATTGTTGATTTGACAATTCAGAAAAATAATTAAATTAATAATATATATATATAATTTATAATATACTAAGATATTATATATCTATTAAATATAAATATATTAATTTTATTATATAAATATAATATATTAAGAATTAAGTTATAATGAATGATTTTTAAAGTTAATAACTATGCATATATGGTGCATGCATGATGGCAACCTATGACAAGCAATGAAGCAAGATATGCATACACACTACCGACGGGTCAGACTACACAGTAGAATAGTTTGTTTTCATTTAAAATAATGTGTGCATCTGTCTTATACGGTGGGTTACGTATAAAAATACAGGAAAGAGAAAAAGGTGGGCAGTTGTGAAATGATTGAACTAAGATGGGTATAGTGGGATAAAATAGTTCAAATACGGGTAGTTTGGGAAGGGAGTCNTAATGTGTGCATCTGTCTTATACGGTGGGTTACGTATAAAAATACAGGAAAGAGAAAAAGGTGGGCAGTTGTGAAATGATTGAACTAATATGGGTATAGTGGGATAAAATAGTTCAAATACAGATAGTTTGGGAAGGGAGTCGGTGAAGCAGATTAATGAAAAAGTTGAGCGCTACAAATTGGCCGTGTACAGTGAGCATGAGCACCGCAGTGTGAAAAGGAGGACCCGCGGTTTTAAAAGAATCTGCCAACTACATTCGCACTTTTTGTTATAAAAAAAAATATAATACAAAATTACATAGATATATAATATATAAAATAGCTCACAAAAAAAATTATTATTATAAATAAAATATAAAATATAATAAGAATATAAAATATGTTACATAAATAATAAGAATATAACAAAAAAATTAATTTTAATAATATACAATTATATATATATATATATACCTACATATAAATAATTTAATAATATACAAAAAATAATAACAATAATATAAATATAATAATTATATTAACAATAATATTAATATAACTATAATAATAAAATTAATAATCAAAATCAAAATACTATAATAAGAACTTTTTTATATACAAATATAAATACATAAATATAATATAAACATATTATTATATATTATAAGTAAACTAAATATATTAAGAGTTGTTAGTTAACATACAGGATTTACAATATGTTAATGTGTTTGATATACATGCTGCCTACAGCAGATATGTGCACCGCAGGCATCCAAAACCTCACCGCGCTTACTCAACTGACTGTTTGTTTTTCTTTTTCGCAATAGGTACACCGCATGAGACAAAAATGCATCACAGTAAATTTTTTCCTATAAGTTTCGCTTCAAAAAAAAATTATTATCACCTGAAACACTTCAAACAAATTCATCAAGGCACCTTGTGGGAGTAAAAAAATAATAATAATAAAATAAAAACAAAAATATACTAGCCAGCTTGACTTTTTACCTTTAATTACTCCGGTGACGAAAGTAAAATTAAAAATATCCACCATATGAATTTGGAACTCACCATCACGAATAACATCAAGGATATTAGTAGTTGCATTTATCTTGCAAAAAATTTCCAAACAAACACTAACAAATTTAAACGTTATGTCAATAATCAATAATTGAGCAAGTGTTTGTGCAGTTTTAGAAAATTTTATGATAAAACAATGATAAAATTCATAGCCATGAAAATTTGGAACTCCCTTAATGTTCACATGAGGTGGAGGCTCAGGTGGTGGTTTCTCGATACTCCTCACTTTCTCAGGAGCCATTCGAACATCTTGGCTTATCACATAATTGATGAAAGAGACACTTTCATCTTCTCCCTCTTCTTGAGCTTGAGACGCAAGAGCCAATTTTGAATGCATTATCAAACCAATTTTGCGAATGATCATCTTGGACAATATTTTTCATCACATCAACTTGAAACAATTGAGTTGTGAGTGATATTTTAGGCACACATGGTTGAGAAGAAACAACCATCTCAATATTGCTTTCTTTCNCACCACAAATTCGACAGAAAGTGTATGTTTTAGGGGTAACTTGTGACATCTCATTGATACTCATTGGAGGCATAGTAGGCACTGCCTCTTGATGGGAAGATAAGAAGGCAAAAGTATCAGTTTCATCCATTGTAAACCTGTGAAACTCAACAAAGCCAAGAAAACGTATTAAAAACCGCCTCAGTTGGAACTAAAGTTCCAATGAGACAATGAAAACAATCTAAATAACCAAATCAAAATCAATAAAAACTATGTCGTCTCCCCGGCAGCGGCGCCAAAAACTTGATGCGTTTTAAAATATATGACTGCAAGCGCACGGTGTCTGTTGTTAGCAGAGAATGGCAAGCGGGTCGTATCCACAAGGAGAAAGGTTTTATCGATTTCAAGTCAATTATCACAGATTGTTTCAAGATCAACCGAATATTTGAGAATATTAATTAACTAATAATTAAAACTAAAATAACACTAATACAATAAAACTAATATAATATATTAAAAATCTAGGGCAATCAGGTCCACCATGCTTACACATTAATTAGCTTTTAAGCTAAAGCAATTAAAGTGGTCATACAACTAGAGTTTGTAAATCTCTCTCAAATATCAACACTCTCGAAACATGCTTACACAATTAACAACTTTTAGTAATTCAATTAATAAGGTAATTAGAGCATTGTTAATCTCTCTCGAGTATTAACGCCCTCAGAAATCCAATGATGCTCTCGCACTCAAATTCAATTCTGCTAATCGTATGTGTGCCTCTAGTAAGTAAATCTCTCGATCCATACCCCTATTTGCATAGAATCAATTCATGATATCGGCCGATTACATAAATCAATAATTAAAACATATCAATTAGAATTGCATAACCCATCAAATCACTGTAAAAATCATGCCAATATTATAGTGCAAACATGGCTTTCCCTTAAGCCCTAGAAACAACTACTCGCTAATAATTAAACAAGTAAAACAACTAAGAATAAAAAGAAACGTAAATAAACTAATAACAATAAAGGAAAGATGGGATAAGAAAACCTTGAATTATCCCTGTCACATGAAAAAGTCATGGCCTCCCTCCATCTCCTTCTAACCCTAATATTATCTCTACTCTACTCTAATAATATTAATNAAGTCATGGCCTCCCTCCATCTCCTTCTAACCCTAATATTATCTCTACTCTTATCTAATAATAATAATATCTCCTAATCCATTATAACTTATATGCCTCTATATAAAAAGTATTTTAATGCTTTAAAACAATTATAAAAGGGTTTCCTAAACCGAGTAGAATTTTCAATGTAAAATTCGTAGTTGACTTTTCTGTCCAGTTTCTGGGCTGATCCAATAAAATTCTNAGACTCTGATCACCTTCCAGACTCTGATCTTCATGCAGACTCTGGTTTCCCTTTTTTACAGAAATTCTTCTAAGTACAAGTAACATGAATGTTGACCATCTAGACTCTACTTATACATTTCAGAGACTAGAAAAACTTATTACAGATAAACTAATCTAGACCCTGTTCTAGTATTTTGTACATCATCAAATGAATATATCCCTAACATGGCCCATTCCTGAATTAAAGAGAATTCCATAAGCTTCGCATGGACTGTAAAATTGCCCAATTATGACTTCTGAAACTCAAGATATGGCCCAAATAGTGTAAACAGTGCAAGCAGCCCAATAAATACGAATTTTCTTCTATTTTATCTCCAAAATAGTTCTTTAAGCCCAAATCCTTCCAAATATAGGAATTCTATATTTTCTTCAATAAAAAGTTAAAATCTATTAAATAAATATCCAATTAATGCAAAATACAATAAATATGAGAATAAAAATCCTATAGAATATATATAAAAATATATTCTATCAAAAATATGTCTTAAACTTTCCATTTTCTAACAATCCCCCACAAATCCACACAGAAATGCATATCAGGTTCTACTCATGACTTGTTTTTCAGAGTTGGTACCCGTCAAGGTTTGAACCCTCCTAAGTCCTCTACTTCGATGGCTACCGGATATAGATGGAATGTTTCACCTTGAATCTTTATCCNCCCCCACAAATCCACACAGAAATGCATATCAGGTTCTACTCATGACTTGTTTTTCAGAGTTGGTACCCGTCAAGGTTTGAACCCTCCAAACTCCTCTACTTTGATGGCTACCGGATATAGATGGAATTTTTCACCTTGAATCTTTATCCATTTTTTATGTAACCACACTCCATAGACGACGACAAGTCAAAGGCTATGGTTCTAATCTACGGCTTTGAGACTTTAATGGTCATGTCTTGATCCTGTTCGTCGAATGCTTCGAGGAATAACCCTATCCTCTAATTGCGACCACACAATAACATTCGCTTAGCTGGGCATCTCCAAAGATGTACTGCCAACATCTCGTCTCACGACTTGACCCCATTCAGAGTTCTTAAAACTCTTGCTAACTAGCAGTTACAGTACCTCTTGAGGTTTACAGGGAAAAGACTCAGATACGTGAGTATCTAGATATTTGTAGTAGAGGTACTACCGAATCACCCTCACAACTTGTTATTACCACATTGAATACACTTCGAGGGATCTCCTCTCAGGTGTATTGGGTTCCCGCTGTACTCAAAATGGGTTGTCAGTCTCATCCCCAACCTCGACTTAAGGACAACAGCATGCTCAAGTCCCTTAGTGAAAGGATCAGCCAGGTTGTCTTGAGTTCCAATAAACTCAATAGCAATGATCATGTCAGACACCAAACCCCTTATAGACTTTAGTCTAACTTGGACGTGTCTTTTGGTTTTCACATTATACTTCTTACTGTTTATCTTATCGATAGTTTTATGACTATCACAATGAACAGCAAGAGCAGGAAGTGATTGGCTTACTACAGGAAATACAGACATAAGTCTATGCATCCATTCAGCCTCCGTCCCCGTGGCATCTAATGCACACAACTCAGCCTCAAAAGTAGACCGAGTTACAATAATCTGTCTAGCAGACTTCCAGGATATAGCTCCACCCGCAAGGGTAAATACATATCCAGTCATACCATTGGAACCAGATTTCTTAGCTATCCAAGTTACATCACTATATCCCTCTAGCACTCTAGGAAACCTCCTATAGTGAAAACCAAGGTAGATGGTGCCTTTTAGATATCTAAGCACTCTATCAAGAGCATCCCAATGAGTCTTGTTTGGACAGCTTGTATATCTAGCTAACTTAGACACAGAATATGAAATATCTGGTCTAGTACCATTAGCAAGATATTGCAAACTCCCAATAATCTGAGAATACCTTAACTGAGACACAGGAACACCTGACTTATTCTTGACAAGAGCAACTTTTGAATCATATGGTGTGCTTGCGATTCTACAATTTGAATAACCATACTTCTCAAGTATAGATTTCTCTATATAATGAGATTGTGACAATGTTATTCCATCAGCTGACTGAGTCAGCTTGATTCCAAGAATCACATTAGCAGCACCCATATCCTTCATTTCAAAGTGCCTTTTCAAGAACCTTTTTGTCTCGTTAATAATCTCAATATTGGTTCCAAACAACAGTATGTCATCCACATACAGGCACAAGATTACTTTTTCATTTCCTTTAACCTTATAGTAGACACACTTATCACTTTCATTAACCAAAAATTCTGAAGTCAAAACAGTTTCATCAAACTTTTTGTGCCAGTCTCTAGGAGCTTGTTTCAAGCCATAGATAGACTTGACTAATTTACAAACTTTCCTCTCGTTGCCAGAAGCAACAAATCCCTCAGGCTGATCCATATAAATCTCTTCTTCAAGATCACCATGAAGAAAAGCTGTCTTTACATCCATTTGATGGATGATAAGACCATGTACGGAAGCCAATGCTATAAGCATTCGAATTGTTGTCATTCTTGCAACAGGAGAGTATGTATCAAAATAGTCAATGCCTTCCATTTGCCTAAAACCCTTAGCTACCAGCCTAGCCTTATACTTATCTATTGAGCCATCCAGTTTCATCTTTCTTTTGAAAATCCATTTACATCCTATAGTAGTACACCCAGGATGGAGATCAACCAACTCCCATGTTCCGTTAGAAACAATAGAGTCGATCTCACTCTTTACATCGCCTTTCCAGTGCCTTGACTCCGAGAAATCCATGGCCTGTCGAAAAGTTAAAGGTTCATCCTCGACATTGTAAGTGATAAAATCATTTCCAAAGTCCTTGACCACCTTTGCACGCTTACTCCTTCTAGGTTCCTCTACTTCGTTAGGAGTAGAGCTACTAGCAGGATCCGCCCCCACATTTGTCATCCTTTCCACATGATCAAGAATGGAACTCGATGTACAAGTGGGATCATCATCAGAAATACCCTGAGGTATACCAGTCTTCATAGGGAACACATTCTCGAAGAATGTTGCATCACGAAACTCAACTATAGTGTTGGCCACTATCCCATCTATGTCAGATTTTAACACTAAAAATCTCATAGCGGTAGTGGTTTCAATATAGCCCAGAAAGATGCAATCAACAGTTTTCGGCCCCAGTTTCTTTCTCTTGTGTTCAGGGACAAGTACTTTTGCAAGGCAGCCCCACACACGAAGATACTTTAAACTAGCCTTTCTGCCTTTCCATAATTCATAAGGTGTCTTGTCCATATGTTTCAGAGGGACTCTATTCAGAATATGGCAAGCCGTATTCAGAGCCTCTCCCCACATGTACTTAGGCAACCCAGAATTAATTAGAATACTATTAATCATATCTTTAAATGTTCTGTTTTTTCGTTCTGCCACCCCATTAGACTCAGGAGTGTACGGTGGAGTCAGTTCATGAACTATACCATTGCTTCTGCAAAATTCATTAAATGACGTACCCGTATACTCTCCACCTCTATCCGACCTCAAACGTTTAAGTACTTTGCCAGTTTGTGTTTCAACTTCATTTTTATACATAATGAATTTATCTAGTGCTTCATCTTTATGTTTAAGTAAATAAACATAGCAGTATCTACTACAATCGTCTATAAAGGTAATGAAATATCTTTTATTATCTTTAGTCAAAACACCACTGAATTCACATATGTCTGTGTGTACTAATTCTAATACTTCTGAATCCCTAACAACGTTATGAAAGGGCTTCCTAGTTAATTTAGCAGTCACACATACTTGACATTTAGATTTCTTTTCAATGGCATATGTTAGTCCCAAATATCGTAGAAGGGGGGTTGAATACGATATTGTCCAATTTATAAAATATTCGCAGAATGATTTGTTATGGACTAGTTGACAGTTCAAACAGATATTAAATCAAACACAAGGTATGCACACAGTTAACACAAACACAGTTCGTTCGGGGAATATATCATTTTATTAATATAAACCACGAAGGTGCTACACAACTCTAATCCGTAGATTAGCTTCAACTGATTCACTAGTACAGTTACAATACAACAACAACAATCAATACGAACAATAAATATGACACTAGCTCAAACGACGTTAATGGCTTCTCTGTGTCTCTCTTCTTTGCTCTGTATGCTTTCTCTCTGTAACTGAATGAATTAATGAATGAATCACAAAGGCTTGGCTTTGCTGCTTTATTATATAGGCTTTTTCAATCTTCTACGTGGCCTTCTGAGAACCAAGTAAATAGATTTCTTCTAACTTCTTGAATTAACAACCGTCGAGACATTTGATTTATAACCATCGGTAAGTCTGTTGATAACCGTCGAGAGAAATAAATCACTTAAAACAGTTCTGCTCAAGGATATCAATGAGAAGTGGCATGTTGTGGCTGGCTGTAGATTAAACACTCTTAAACCCTCAACTATCGAAGTGTCATAACTATTGAGTGACTTAACCATCGATGGAATAAATAATATGGATATTTTATCCGAGTCCCTTAACTATCGAGATGCTGTAACCGTCAGTTAATTTAGACGAAACAGTCAAACCAACTATCGGTTATAACTATCGACTCAAATTAATTATTAAAACCATAACCGTCGAGGAAATAGAATTAATAATATATCCAAAAGTGCTAACCGTCGAGTAATTTGCTAACCGTCGGTAAATAAGACGAAATAGCCAAACAGGAAACCCAACCGTCGGTAAATAAGACAAAACAGTCAAACAGCNGTCAAACAGCTAAAACCAACTATCGGTAGTTCACCTTAGCCATTTTTTCAACGATTCAAAGCTCTGTAATATTTTCTTTCACTGTAACCAAGTTAATAAATTTACCTTTACTACTTGAACTTGATTTTCTCCGAGCTTTAGCACACAACGGTTATACAGGCAATTCTTTTCTAACATAGATGCAGTTCTCAATCCGCGAATTTGGAAATAACTATCGAATTAATAATAATCCAATTTGAAATCCACAAACAGACAACATTAACAATTATTATAATAATACTAATAAACACAGGTGGTTGCTTTAAAATCTTTGGAACCAATTTTTTTTTTGTTCCATACTCTGTTACTTTTGAAATTTCCAAAAATTTTAAACCAACCCAATCACAATCCAAACGAGCATACAAGCATACTATGAATAATCATACAGACAGTTATGCAAAATAAGATCATGAAATGTAATTGCTACACATGCTTTTAGTGAGAACTAGTACAATAAATAAATAAGTCTGTACAACCAATTTCTCACTAAAGATCACAACCTGTCTGATATAGAATCTCTCAGCCAGATCTCATAACATTGAAATCCACCAATTAATTCTAAACCACAGACTATTATGCTTCTTGTTAACTACAAACACTTATGTAGCAGTTAACTACTTATGCTATATCGAATAATTACCACAAAGCATAACTGGTATACTTATGATAATTAATATTGATATTCATAAGCCCGAGATTATAAGTTAGACTGGAGTTCACAAGTCCTTTGGATATAAAAATTCAATAACTTNNTTGCTTCTTGCTATACCATGAGACCAATCTTCTTCCCAATAATTGACAGCTTCCAGAAGTACTCTTCTTGTCAATCTTACAACCTGCAAAATCCGAGTCTGTATAGCCGATTAGGTCAAAACCAGTACCTTTAGGATACCAAATTCCCAAATTTGGAGTACCCTTCAGGTATCTAAAAATTCTTTTGACAGCTATAAGGTGAGACTCTTTTGGGTTAGCTTGGAACCGTGCACATAAGCAAGTGGAAAACATAATATCTGGTCTACTTGCAGTTAAGTAGAGTAGAGATCCAATCATACCTCTGTAGCTTGTGATGTCGACAGATTTACCTGATTTGTCCTCATCAAGCTTTGTGGCAGTTGGCATTGGAGTCTTGGCGGGGGCTGAATCTTCAAGTCCATATTTCTTTAGAAGATCTCTGATGTACTTTGCCTGGCAAATGAAGATCCCATCTTTCTTCTGACTCACTTGTAGTCCAAGGAAGAAAGTATGCTCGCCCATCATACTCATCTCGTAACTACTCTGCATTAACTTAACAAATCTCTTGCATAGCTCATCATTAGTAGAATCGAATATAATATCATCAACATACACTTGAA
>QRFB01004620.1:2039-29186 GCA_008931105.1 Oenanthe javanica
GGCACATAGACAATGTTTACCATAAAGAGCTAATGTAATTTATGAATGAAGAAACACAGTCAAGTCACAAATGCAGAAATTTCCTTCTCAAAAGAAAGAACATATATAGAAGAGCTGCTTTTTTCCCAACAAGGACTAACATTGCAACAAAAAAAGGCCTAACATACAAAACAAAGTTCCCCAAAATGCACAAACTAAAAAATATTAGATTTTTGCAATAAATTTCAGTGTATAGACATTGACAGGCAAGTGAAAAAGATACCTCTGGTTCTGGCACAGGAAGTAGAGTTAGCTGTGTGTAGACCTCATCATTTTCTTTATTTGCCTATTTCAAGAAATCTCAAAAATCAAGCCACAATGTAGAACAACATAAAATCACCTAATTT
Organism: Oenanthe javanica; assembly: GCA_008931105.1. NCBI lineage: Eukaryota > Viridiplantae > Streptophyta > Magnoliopsida > Apiales > Apiaceae > Oenanthe > Oenanthe javanica. The sequence continues at coordinate 2,426 of QRFB01004620.1, forward strand.
CAAGAAACCAACAAAAGATCAAACACTACAAAAGTAAGTAATTACCAGTAGCTGAACATCCAAAATCTTGCAGAAGATCTGAGGGTTGAGGTTAAAATTAGACACTTGAATGTGTTGGAAAGGAGAGGCAGAGGCAGCTTGTTCCAAATGGCCTTGTGGGAAATAAACAACTAAATCTCCTTTCTTGGGAAGTGTGATTAAAGGGCCAGCACAAGCATGCCAAAGCTCCATGAACATTGGAGAAGCAGCAGCAGCAGCAGCAGCAGCCAATGGAGATGAAATAGTAGAAGAACAAGAAGAAGTTGAAGAAGACAAACAACAAACACCAGAACCATTTCCCTTCTTGTTACACTCCCCATTACAACCTGTAAGCTGATCCTCTACTTCACTCACCACATGGTTCAAATCAATTTCCATTAACACCCCAGTTCTTGTGTGTGTTTTTCACACAGTAGCAATCAGGCAGGTGGTATACAAAAAGAAGCAAGTGCTAGTAATACAACTTTGACCAATAAAGATGTCAAATCATGGCACAAGAACTACAAATACACATACCATATATATTTATAAAAATAAATGAGTATGTATGTATGTATGTATCATGTATGTATATCAAGAGTAGAAAAAACAAGGGAAAGACATGTTTGGAGGGATGCCCAGAAGGTAAAGAATGCAAAAAAGATGAGTAAAAATAAAAAAGTGTCAAAGTTTGATTCTTTGCCTACCCCATTTGCACTTGTGAGAAGAGGGAAGCCACAGCACAAACAGACAGAGAAAAATACAATTTTTAATACAATATGTATTTTTGTTTATTACTCGTACAAACACTGAAACAAAAGGCAAAAGAAGCCAATAGATAGTGTGTTTTTGAACACACAAAACTGTAGTATTAGATAGATGGAGATATATGAGAGTGTGGGGGATAGTTTACAGCACCCACTAAACAGTAAACACACACACTTTCATGTAGCATATTATAAATATCACTTATGTTTCTTTAGTTTTATACCATCATTTTTTATTTTTTATGTGTTCTAAAAAATGCATTCCGAGTTTTTTTAGAACATATACTCACATGGCATATAAGTCAAACTAGTATAAAAAAATGATCGTTTAAGTATAATTAGAGTTTTAAGTATTTAATACAGATTAAACGGATTTAAATAAATTTAGGCGGTCTTAAACGAGTTTAAGTGGACTGATTTAAAAAAATTAATATTTTATTTAATTATAATTTTATAAATATGTATATTATTAAAATATTATTTATTTTAATACTTATACAATTATAATTCATACTAAGTGATTAATATATAATTATATATATATATTTATTTATTTACAATTTATTTTATGATCTGCTTTTAATACCGTTTAAGCATTCATTTTAACTCTTAAACATCCATTTTAACACTTAAGCGCTGGAAAATTATCTGCTTATATATGATTAACGCTTTTCACAGTATTGATCGAGACCCTTGCACCAAAGAGATGGAAGATGTTTATCCTTTTTTCTTCTTCAGTTCATTATAAAAACAATTATAAAAAGATAAATATTTACGTGGATATTCTACTGTTCTACACAATTATATTTATAACTTATTTAATAAATTGTATTTCATTTAAAATTTTAAATTTTATTAAATTATATATTTAAATAAATGAAATAAGTTAGATTTGGATTTAAATTTTATTTAAAATATTCAGATATTAATATAAAATTTAAAATAATAATTCAATTTATGTTATTTAAAATTCAACATTTGAAACAAATTATATTCTCAACACTATTCTACCAAGATTCAATTTTCAATATCCCAATATTAAAATACTCATATACACATTTTTCTACGTATTTTTCATTTTTAATAAAATATAAACTCTTAATTTCTAAGTTTATTGATCTCTCGTTATTTAGGTTTTCCATGTAACGGAGAGATATCTCTAAATATAACACACTGAAAAATTTTGTTTTAAGTATAGGATGATTATATTATTTTGAGAATCGTTTAATTCATAATTAATGAGCCTGTTAAAAAGAATCGAAAACTTATATATCTTGATGTTTAAATTAATAATTTAATTGTATAATAAAATGTGAAACTCATTCATACATTTCATAATTCTTAAAATTTCATGAACTATACAATTGGTTGTTATGATTATGAATTTATGATAAACGAAGAAAAGATAAAAAGTGTTACATAATAACAAGAATAACAATGGAGTAAATATACTTTAGAAAAAGCGAAATAATTGTGTGTTGTCAAATGTAATATGGACCCTATTGTCAGCAGTAGTGGTGGGGGAATTATATACTCACCAGTTATGATTTCTGACTCAGTCACTGACTCGGTTAAAATCTCTCTCAACTAGGCTAGGCTAGTCTAGTCTAGTCTCATCAACTCTGTTAAATTTGTATTCCATGCTTGCCCACTCTCATGTAGACGGAAAAAGTTTCGGTGATCAATTTTTAATATTCGAAACTTATACATATTTTACAAGTAAAATATTAATCAAAAATAGTTTATAATTTAATGGTGATACACTATCTCTTAGATCATATGCACCAATACAAAAATTGTAATAACCCCATTTTTATGATTTAATTTTTATTAATATATTTGTCTTTGTTTATAAATAATAGTCTTATAATTTATTTTATGAAGTTGACCTAGTAATTAATTATTTTTTTAAATTGAAAAGGATTTTATTTTTTTTAATGGAAATATGATAAATATTAAAATAATAGTATTAATTAAAAATAATATTTATGAAATGTTTATGGTTGTTAATGTCAGCAATTGTAACTATTAGTGCATATATAATATATTATACATACACGTAGAGAATACAAAAAAAAATTAGAAAGAACAAGAACTGACTAAGGGTATGAAGGAAGAAGAATTGCAGAGTAGGTTGTGAGCCATCAAAATTACTCTTTAAATCGGTAATCACCTACTTTTATGTGTGTGTAGGTATGCATGTGATAATATGTATAAGTGATCCCTTACATGTTTATAGAGTGATTGCTATCAAAACCCATATTTGTTGTATAATCTATGTGTATATGATTTTGTATGAGCCTCTACATAATATTGTATAAATTTTTACATGGGTTATTGTTTTGAATTGTGTGGATATATGTTTATATATAGATAATTTTGATTATCGGAACTAGTTAATGATTTTAGTTTTCGGATCATCGTATATATATTATGTATTGCTTTGTGTCCTTGCTGAGTTCTTACAAAATTCGTATTTAATTCGTTATTTATCGGATTATCGTGATTTTACTGTCCTTAGAAAGTATTTTAATTATCTAAAACTTTTGTTCTTTGAGTTTTCTGAAATTCGGCATTTAAGTATGTCAAAATCTGCCGTTTATCAAATCTGTTCGTGTTAAAATGAGTTGTTGTGTTACAACTTCGAAAATTCATAATAAATTGATTCTTTATCCAAAAATTATGCGTAATATCATTCTGGAAAGGTATTTTCAAAATCTACATCTTTCGTTTACATCCTGTTAACAAACTCTGTGATATTGAGGTCCAAACCATTAAAATATATGTCTGATTGTGGGCTAATTCTGCTCTCGCAGCCCGTATTTATTTATTTTATGTATTATTAACTATCCATTTTTGACTAATTTTACCATTCCGGAAAGATCTCTGAAATTTCTACAATTATCGTGTTTTGAGTTTTTTCATATAAAGTTATCTTTGTAGAGAAAATTGGCATTTTTTCGGACTGCTCAAGTTTGAAATTATTTAAATGGTCCAGTTTGAATGATATTTGAGTTGTGTGACCTTAGAGCTATTTATTTTCGGATATGATAAGTTTCTGATGTAGTAACTGAAGTGCAAATTAACTCGTAAGAGTCTGATTGTGATTTTATTTGCAGGGAACAATATCGGTAACGAGGTAAGTGACTTTTCAATGTACTTTCATGTTCAGAAAAATGTTATTACCTCAACTTATTTTAAAGAGCATGTTAAAGTTTATTGTTTAAAGATTTACAGTGATTATCATTTTTGTTTTGAGAAGTGTTTTTGAAAATAAGAACATAGATTTATAGAATTCTCAGTCTCTGCGTATCGAACCTGTTCGTAATTTTCGCAATAGTTCCGGAACTAGACAAAAATAACCTTTCTAGGCGCACAAGTGTGCGCTCATAGATACCTAGTAAGGGGCGAAGTTACTGAACTTATAGAACTATAGATGACGTGTCGCTGGCTTAGTGTGGCCGTGGATTTGACTATGGAATAATATAGTCTCTTTTATCGTTTTGATTCATTGTTATATCGAATTATATATTTTAAGTTAAGTTTTATTCGATTTCGAAAACCATAGTTCTCTGATAGTTTTGAAAAGATGTTTCTAAAATATACAAGCATGTTTTTTTTCTTTTCTTTTTTTGAAATGATAGTTGAATAGTTACTTGTTGAGCTTCGCAACTCATCCTTTTAATATATTTCAGGTTTTGCAAATGAGACGAATAAAGGGACTTAAGCATGCTATATAGTTGGAATTGTTATTTCACATTGGATTTCTTTTGTTTAGCAGGCTACATAATTGGATTGTTTATTTCGCATTCAGACTTTTATTTTTGTATGAGAGTTGCATCTCCAATATTAGTAGTTTACGTTTTGAATTGACTTTTTGTGTTTGGATTTTAAGGATATCAAGATTGTTGACTTTAAATTTAAATTATTATATTTTAGTATTGTTTTAATATTTCGAAAAAAAGGCCGGGATGTTACAAAAATTTAGTTAATCCATTATACAGGTTGACGGAATTTAATAATACAGTAGTTATTTATTGGTCGATTAATAAAATCAAAGTCCATAAATCCGTTAATTACTCCGTTAGTTTTTGCCGGAGTAATCAATGGTCGCCGATTTATATTTTTATCAAAAATTTAATAAATAATATTATAATTCAAATAAAATGTTGAACAGATTAAATGATGAGTAGATTAATTAATGAAATATCAATTATTATCCAAAAAATACTCTTATGTTATCACTTTTAATGTTTAACTAAATCAAACTAACTTTTTCTTTAGTAAAACAAACCAACTTTTTCTTAAAATATAGGATTTTTTTTAAAAAAGGACCATTAAAAAAGGATGGAAAAAATATTAAAATAATTAATTTAAAACTAGATATAAATGACAAAATTTATGGTTTTTATTTTAATGAGTAGTAACTAAAAAATTGATGGATTTCACCCCTTACATAAAAATTTAAAAATAAATAATTTTGGTATAAATATTAATCAACTCAATTAATTTAATTGATAAATTAACGGATTGATGGACAAAATGCTCTTGTGGAACCTCACTCCTTTTGCGAGTGAGCTAGATTGAAGTGCAAGTATAAATGAAATATATATTAAATTTCTAGTTATGTTGAATTATTTTTCTTTTAAGTTTGACAAAATTATTTTTAAAAATATTTCGACTTAATTTTGCTAAAGCACGATAATAATGTTTTAAAATTTTCTCTTTTCGCAAAGAGAGAGAGAGAAGAAAATTCGACAATAAGTTAAAAATAATATTGTAACAGCGGCCTTTGGTACAGTCTTGAAGAACATTGATGCTTTGGAAGATATACTTTTGGTTCTTATGGTCGAAGAAAAGAAATTAGTATAGTAGAGAATTGAGATTATATAACACCTACAAAGTACAGTAGTATTGGTTTCTGAGTTCTGACCTACACTACTGTCTATTTGACACGACCCTAAAATAGTGTCAATTTAACACTATTTTAGTATCATTTTGATATTATTTACAAAATCAACTCCAATATAAAATTACATTATATTCTATTGTAGGAATCTTTTATTTATAAAATAGAACATTGTTCTTCTTACATACATATAATTATTTTTAATAATTATTTATTAATATATAAACTTACAAAAATACTTCCTTGACATATGATTCTATAATTATGATTTATAAAAAATAATAAAGTTAAAAATTATTAATTTTCGATTAAAAAGGAATTATGAAGTCGATAAAAATTTAGACTTAAAAAATATAAAAGAAATTGTAATTTAATAAAAGTTAAAATAAAAAATAATTGAGTTCTAGGATTTAAAAGGAATAAATTTGTTTTTATTAACAAATATGATAATATAGTTGAAATTTTGAAAGAGACTAAATTTGTGTCAAAATGACATTAAATGTTTGTTTTACACCAAATTTGGTGTCACTCCAATTATTTAGTGTCATCTTGACACTATTTTAATTTCACATTGGAGTTGGTTTTATAATAAAATAGTGTCAAAATGATATTATTTTAGTGTTTTAGTGTTCTATTGGAGATGCTCCGAAAGTTATTAAAATTCATATATGTAAATTAATTGTCAATTTTATATTTTCAAATCTCATTTTTAGTATATATATATTATTTTCAACATTTTCACAAGCTAAAGAATCTTTTATAATCTAAAGGGGAAAAAAGGAAATCCAATCCCTCCACCCCTGCAGCAAAAATATAAATCGATGTTTGGCTGCGTATTCTCATTTTGAACTTATAAATTATTTATTAAAAAATAATTTGTTCCAAAATGATATTAATTTAATAATATATTATTATAAAATATTTTAAATAATTAAATTTATATGAATGCAAATAGTCAGATATTAATTAAATAATAATTAAGTTAGATGAATAAAAACATAATACCGATATTTTGACTCAATCCGAGACTCTGGGGTGTTTGACTTAGTTTATAATTAATAAGTTACTTTTTTTAAAAAAATATTTTCATATTTTTTTTTGAAAATTAATATTTATTTTAGAAATTTAAGACCAAATCTTATTTTCAAATTTGAAAATAAATTACTTATTTTCAGAAAAAGTAGATATATATCAATTTTTTCAGTTTATAAGCTGAGCCAAACAGGGCCTGTATCAGGTAGTGTAACAGTGTCTAATTATTTACCAACTCCCGCATCTTGCGGTACATGATGAGACTGACTGTAGCAGCGCACGGGCAGTTATAAAAGCTGGTATCCTCTTCTCTCACTTTTTCTGCTTACCAACTCAAAAAATATTCAAACATACAGTACTACTCCACATGGAAGCATACAAATCATTTGCTGATGATCCTCGTGAACGTCTTAAATAATAGTATAAAATTTATTTGAACTATCTCTAAAACCTTTTTATAAAAAGTCTCAAATAAATTTTATATTATTATTTAACACTACGAGTGATTGTAGTCTATAGATTATTTTGTAAATTACCAACAAATATTTAGGATCGGAGATTGAATTATAGATTTATGCAATGTTAAGAAAACGGAAATCGGTCTAGGTGGTTAAAGGCACTGAGCATGCATTAATTGAAAAATTTAAAATTAATTTGAATAGTTAGATCATTAATTGGGATCAATTTTATATTATTTTTTATATATAATTATTTTATATACATAATATAGATTTAAGTAATTATTTAATAAAATTTAAAAATAAGAGAGAACAAACTTTTAAGTTAAATAATTGAATTTATTATATATATATATATATATATTAAATTTTGACCAGTTAATTTCAATTTTTGATCAATTTATCTGATATTTGACCGATTTTTAAGAAAAACAATTTTTAACTCGATTAATGTAAAATCAGCTCAAAAAGTTTTCGAATTACGACAGAGGATTTATGTGGTAATTAGCGGAGATGATATTTAATGATATATATTTCAATTTATAAATTAAATATTAAATTATTTTTTAATTTAAATTAATTATCAAATAAGTCGAATGATCCTAAATTAATTGCTAATCACATGAATGTGTAATATCGCATTCATTCCTGAAATACGTCTTGCCCTAGGATTAATCAGAAAAGCCTCGGTTTCAATTATTTTTTAGAAACGAAACATGATTATAGTTTGTGAGGCAATGTGATAGTGAATGTATGAGATAAATTTTATAGCATAAAAATATGATAATTTAATATTTAGTCAGTCAAAGTAAATTGATACAAATAACAAATAAAATATTTTGGATTATTTTTAAATTAATCTATTTTTTGTCTACTAGCATTTTAGGAAAGCAATGTACGAAAATTGCGAGAATAAAATTATCAGTTATTACATAAATAGTTTTTCATATCACATGGAGGTCAAACTTTTAAAAAATTGCTTATATTTTCTTTAATCTTGTAATAATTGCTAATTCACTTTGTGATCTACACAAATAACCAAAAAATATTTTTTAGTTATTCATGTAATTATATTTTCTTTAATCTTGTAATAATTGTTAATTCACTTTGAGATCTACATAAATGATTAAAAAAAATAGTAGTTGTAATAAACAAAGAATTAATAAAATACAAATTTTAAAAATATTGTTCCCAATTAATATTATTACGCAGTACATAAATTTTTACTTTTTTAACATTATATTCAACTATTCCTTTCTGGAATACTCGACTATTTTCCGAGTAAATGTAATGCTAAGTAGATCAAATAAGCAGGTGCGATCTACACTAGATCTAGCAAGGGGCTGAGGGGACACTTACTACCTAAAACTTTTATATATATATAAAATTTCATCATTAAAATTTTATAAATATATCGAACTTTTAAAAAATAATTTGGTACCCCCATAATTTTTTTCCCAGCATCCGCTTCTGCGAATAAGAATAATAATAATCTATAAAGCTCAATAACCTTTTACTTGCGTATTAATCACATATTTTATTAATCTTAATCACTTGACTTTATTTTGCCAAAAAAAAAAATCACTTGAATTTGATCTTAAATGCATGTGATTTGCGAGTCGAACATAGATTACGTAAAATTTAACTAACTTTGTATCATTAATCAGTTATTGATGGAGCGTCTTGCCAAAATTAGAGCCGACAAATTCAGGTAAGTCGTCACGCTTTTAAAAAATATATATAAATTTATAATCTTATAAATTAATATCTATATCGATTTCTTGAATAGATGTTAAATAATATTTTATATCCTTCACTTATGTTAAAAGGTATATATTTTATATATAATTTTAGATTTAACTTTTAAGATTTTTCCAAATGAGTTCTTGTTCTGGATGGGGATATATGAAGATAAAAGTTGATTCAGGTTGGGAATTGGGATCAGGACAACTGGACAAGTTTGAAAATTGAATGATTCTCGATATTTATATAAGATATGTTTTTCATTTTAATTAAGATTTTTTTTTTGGAAAGCAATTATTTTCGTTAACCGGTTTTTTTTTTAATATTATGATAAGTTACATTATAATATTTACTATATTATTAAAGCCGAATTGACAAATGTTTGGTCGGTCGTCTGGTATCATATAATTATAATTTAATTTTAAAATATATATATTCTATCTACAACTCTGTTATCGGTGAATCCACTCTTTTTACAACAGTCTAATAACTTATCTCAATTCTATTATCGTTCAAACTATTCAATTTATTTGAAATTATAATTTATTAATTAAATCTCATAAATATTAAAATAATAATATTATTTTATTTATATTAAATAATTTTTGTTATATACTATATTATTATAACTGACATGTTAAAAAAGTTTATATTAAATATTTAAATTATATAAAAAAATTAATATATAACTTTTTAATACTGTGTGTTTTGCACGGATTATAAGATAGTACAGTACAATTTTACATGTTTGATAATAAAATGATTGTAAAATCATGTACTTTTTCTCAACTCAAATATCATTTATAAATTGTAATCATGAAAAAAATTATTGACCTGAAATTTAACGGAGGAACGGACAAGGAAGTATTGTGGGATCCCTGATTCCCTGCTGAAATTGCGAGTGATTTTCGACTATTTTTTTTTTGTGCTACCATATGATATGATAGATGTATTAGCATAGTTTCTGTTTTAAATTGGATTGCTAGCTGCCTAGCTCTACTGCTTGATCGGTAGTTTTGGCCGAGGTTTGATCTTTCGCATTTATCATCGTAATCAAATTAAATTTAGAAAAAAAGAAATGAGAGTCGACTCTCATTTTCTTTGTTCTCTCTCCTACTTTCCCATTTCTTCTTCTCCAACTCTTTCCTCTTCTTCTCTTCTCACTCTTAGCCTTTCCCATCCCATGGTATATCCTATTTCTTTCTCGATGGTCTCTCCCTTTAATCTGTCTCACACTTGTTTTTTCAAGATCTCCCACCCTTGTCTTCTTGCGCTCTTTGTAACCCCTCTTTCATTTACTGAGATTTCTACCTTAAAATCCATTGTAATCTCACATAGCGAATCTCTTGACACAATTATCATGTCACTCCGACTGAATCTAGTTTTTCGAATGGGCTAGTTTTTGATGCTGTTGGTATTCAAAACCCTAATCAGATCGATTCCAAGAATCACGAGAATTCCCAAAATCACAATACTACCCGTGGAGAAGACGTATCATGTGACGCCCTCCAAACCCGGGGTCTAGATTTGGGGGTCACCAACCAATCAACAATAAAATATAATAAAATAATGAATCAGAGGCGTAATAAAAATAATATAAATCAGGTGTGCACTGGCCAAATAATACATCAGAGGCGCACTGACCCCGCCAACAACTAAGGATCGCTAACAGGTTATAGTATGAAATTAAGCAGCTAAAACTAAAAGTAAATCCAAATCACTTTATTATAAATCAGAAACTAAATCCAAAACTCAAATCCATAAATCTAGATAAGTTTTAAGTCTAAATTCATTTTATTACACATTCTATCTACAGCAAAACTGTAAACAACTAAATACCTGGGAAGCCCGAGAAACGAGCTGCCCTAACACCTGAGGCTCTCTATGCCCGCTAGAGCTACCGCAGTGACTCATACTGGATATTTGGCAGAATTTTATAAAAAAGAAAGAGTGAGCCAAAGAAATGCTCAGCAAGTATATGAACAATTGAAATTAAATCAAGATATGAGATCTGTATAGAGAACGGAATATAAAACAGTTTATTATAAAAACTGAATAGTGAATAAATCACAGTTTATCTCAACTGAAATAATGCAGTATGTCATCAAAATGAATCAACTGCTCAAAATCAATATATAATAGCCATGCTGGCAATATGGATTGGATAACACAAATAANTAATAAAACAAAAGTGTTTAAGATTATCAAGAAGAAAATACTTGCCTGATATCACAGTTGTCCTAAAGCTGGAATGGGACGACTACACTTCTCTTCTAGCTACTAACTCGTTCGGATCTATAAATAAAATATGTAATTTAGATTCTAGTGTCTACCCATGCGGTCTAACAACAACGAATCTTAAATAATAATTAATAAACAAATAGTGTCAATCAGCAGGCAAGTAAGCATATAAATCATATAGCAGATAAGACTCGCAAATAAAAGAACAATCAAATAATTAAAAGTAGACTCTAAAATATTAATTGAGTCAAAGTGAATCATTGTTATCTCCTCTGGATAATAATTGGATCCCTAAAATATTTTATAAAATATTAATCCGGGTTTATAAATAAATTAGGGAATCTCAAACTATTTTTGTTAACTCCGGATTATTTTTAGGGTCTCAAATAAATTTGTTTTATTTAAAACGGGTAAAAGAATTATTAAATAACTGAATAATAAATAAATAAAAATAAATCATTTTTATTTCTTAAAATAATTAAATCTAATTATTTTTAATTATTTTTAAATAATATTTAATTAATTAAATTAATTGATTAAAATAAATTAACCAATTAATTATAATTAATTGAATTATTATCTAAATAAATTAAAATAATTAAATTAAATTGATTTTGAAATAAAAATAATTTATTTTAGTTTTTAAAACAATTTTCGAATTTAATATAATTTATAAAATAATTTTCGGAATAAAACTTGATTTTTTTGAAGATAATTTGAAAAACAATTCCCAGAAACACTATTTGGAAATTGACATAGGGTTTGGGAAGATCAAATGGAGGCCACCCAAGAACAGCCGCCGGAAAACATTGAATGTTTGCCGAATTTTTCTAGAATCCGGCCACCGGCCCAGATTCCGTTTATATTCCGGCAACATCGAATTGATCCCCAAACATAGTCCTATATACGCGGCCCAACAGTAACTTAGCAACATCTGCCATCACCAAGCCAGCAGTCGGTTAATCCGACTAAATCGGAAATATTTCCGGCTATTCAACAATCCGGCGAAACCAAAACATTCAGCAATCTCGAAATAAACAACACCAAGCAATCGTACTAGCAGCTCAAAGCATGTATACACTAACAGAATCAAGAAGGTCAGTCGCCAACGAAGATTCCGGCCAAAACGGAGAAAACTCCGGCTGCCCAGAACTCCGGCAACCTAAACACGGCCGAAAATGCTATGAAATCAATCCAAAATGAAGCTACAGACTCCAGTAACATGTTCATAGCATCAACATCAACCACCAATCTCTATAACGGGGACTCCGGTCGAATTGGCCCAAAAATCCGGCCAAACTCTGACTTTCCTCGTCCGTACACGAAAGCTTACACAAAATACATGGATAGCTTCACAATCAACTAGGTTATACAACTACAAACATCAATCAAACTAACAACCAACGAAATCAAAGCACCAATTCGAATTTAAAAGCAGTTAAAACATGATGTCGAGATAGAAACGATTAGTTAAAATTAAATATACCACTAGATAGTATGATTCACTAGCTTCGATTTGACTATAAGAACACTGGATTCTGACTTCAATAACACCTTCAATTGCTTGATTGATTTCAAGAGCATGAAACCCTAATTATCAACCCGTTCTTCCCCAATTTCCACAAAACCCAGCTGATATTTACTATATTTGGTAAATTCTGATTTTTAATAAAATTTGGAAATTATTTATATTTTGGAAAAATCTTAGGGCTTTAATTTGATTTAAAGATAAATTACCCCATAATTAAAATAAAAAGCCCAAAAATAATTTTTATGGGATAAAATATAAAAAAAAATATGTTCAAAATAATACAATATATATGTCAAAATTCCCAAAAAATTATGAATGTTTCAAAAATAATAAAATAAAGTCATTTTTAGGATTTTGCTATTTTCATAAAAGTAAAGGTACCAAAAATAAGGTCTTTAGTCCTCTACAGAGCTGGGTCCGATAATCACAATTAAAAATAATATTTTTCTAACGAAACAAAAATTACAGTAAAATAGAATAAAATATTTTAAGATACACAGAAGTCACATAACACATATCGGATAATTTTTCTATTTAATAAAAATCCAAACGCAAATACTTGCATTAAAATTAATCTGACACATCAAAAATTATATTAAAAATATATTTAAATATTATAAAATAAACGTAATTTTCCAGGGCGTTACATATCAGGTCCCTTACAAGTTTTTTCATCTTCTTATTTCCTTAGTTCATGTGAAATATATGCTTGCGATCTATTTAGAGCTGGTGGTGAGGGCTGTGTTAAACACTTGCTAGACTTTTTACACTCATCTTCTTTAGTGTGGAAATGTTGTTATTTTGGAATTACTGATAAAATGAGTTTTAATTTTCATGTCATCAAAAAAAATGATTTTCCATCTTATGGTTCAGTTGGTTTAGTTCATAGGCATTATAATGGATTTCTTGTGTGGGGGGTGTATTCAATGTAAAATCTATGGGATTTTAATTGATCCTCAAAATCAAGGTGTATTGAATATGGATTTTAAATAATCTCTTAAAAATTGTAGGTATTCAATTCAGATTCAAAAAAATCAATTAAAACCTTGATGTATTCAAATCAGATTTTATGAAATCATAGGGTATTCAATTCAGATTAAAAAATATCTTTTCAAATCTTCATGTATTCAATTATGACTTTAAATTGTCCATTTAAATCTACTTGTATCCAAAAAATTTAAAATTCTAAAAGAATTTGTAAGATCACAGATTGTGTTGGATTGTTAAAATCTTTTTATATATACCTAACCCTTATTCAAATATCACCCTTTTACAAGAGATTTTGATGGATTACAACATTACAATATCCCGTTGGTAACAATGTATAACACCTATCATATCTCAAACTTGCATAAAAGATTTCATATCGCGTTAATGACTATGCTTCATCACTATTTATACAGCACATATCATCATCATTCTGCACATATTCTATTTCACAAGTTTCTTCCCTCTAAGGTATGTAAGAAACCCGATAATCCTTTTTATCTTGTTGTATCATTTGATTAGTATACTTGTTGAAAATAATATGTTGATTTGTATGCTTTATACATATGTGTCTATTTGTTTTATCCATACTTACATGTTTACATTATATTAGTGTTAAAATGAGTGATTCACAATAAGATGTCAAAAAAAGGGTTATGAGCAGTGGACAAAAGAAGAGAGTAGTGTACTTTTGAAAATTATGGTGGATGCTACAAGTCGTGAATGGCGTGATAACAGTGGTATTTTTTCTAAACAAGTAGTAGAAGAACGAATACTTCCGCTTCTTAATTCAAAGCTTGGGTTTAATAAGAATTACGGTAATTATCAAAGTAGGCTCAAATGGTTTAAAACCCGATGGTTATCTTATTCAACTCTTATGAGGTTTAATTCCGGTTTTGGATTTGACTCGAACATGAAGAGGTTTACTGCTACAAATGAAGTATGGGATAAATACCTAAAGGTATTATGTTTCTTTAGCAGACTTTTAATAGATCATTGCGTTTTTGTTGATATAAACATGCTACTTACATTCGAGAATTGACTATTTTGAATCATTATGATTTTTTTGACAGGCTCATCCAAAATATGGCAACTTGCATAATGGGGCATTTGATGATTACGAGGATTTAGAAATTGCTATCGGAAATGGTTGCTATAGGGAAAAATTCAATTGGATTAGGTAGTGTTACTGACGCAAGGACACTAGAAGCAGGTAAAGATTTAAGCATAACAGACTTGGATTATGATGTTGATAATGAAGGATTTGTCAGAATCGAGGCAAATGAATCATCTCCAATGGGGTCTTCGGAAGTCTTTGAGTTGCCCAAGAAAAAAATTCCAAGCAAAAGGCCTAGAACCGAGTATGAGGGAAGCTCTAACATTGGTAGAATCACTCCTAAAAGTGGCATCTTGGAACAACTTACCAAACTTACATCAACTTTTAAAGGGGTGTATGGCTTATTGGAAAAGAGAGAAAATGAAAGAACATACACGGCTTTGGATGCTATCAAGGAGGTTCCGAATTTGGATGAGGATATGCAGATAAATGCGTTTAACTTGCTCAACACCAAAACAAAAAAAGACGGTTTCTTGAGAATGACTCCTGGCGAACGAGAAAAATGGATCACCAACATGTCGCGGAAATGATAATTAGGCTTTTATTTGTTCCAAGATCAACCCTATGTTTGGTTAATCAGTTTGGTTTAAATTTTTGGATCATAACTATTTTGGATGACTATTTTAAATAATTGATGAATAATTGATGTTTTGGTTATAAATGGTTCTTTTTGGATTATAACTAGTTGTAGTTTTTGGTGAATAAAACACAGAAGCTAAAAGTAATTCTCTGACAATATCCAGTTATTATAATTATATTGGAATAACCAATATTTCAACTGATCTATTGTTTGTTTGATGCAGAGCATTTTTTTACCGGAATGGATAATGAAAAAATAGTGGAAAACAAAATAGACGAGGAGGAATATGAAGAGGAGATTGAACTGGAGTTCTATGATGTAGTTAAGATTTTATTGTTAGCAATTGAAGCAATATTAACTATGTTAAGAGACAACATAAGTATGATACATCAGTCGATTGGTCGTTCTCTCACACGACGAACAATTACAAGGACATGTTTTTATTTTATAAATAATCTGTTGAAAGAAGATCCACACCAATTTCGTGAAATACATAGAATGTACCAAGATGTGTTTTTGAAGTTGGAGAAATAATATTGATAATTTTATGTGGAATGATAGACCTCAAACGACTGAAAATAAGGATCACGAGAATGACAATGAGGAACAATAGTTATCATTTTATGTAATTTTTTTATTTGTAAATATTGTGTTTTTGTTATTTTCGACGGTTATTCTAATTTAAGGCAAGAAAATAAATTTTTATAATTTATTATTTTTCAATTATTCATTATGTTAATGATATATTTAAATTTAAGGCACTAAAATATATTATCATTCCCTTGTTATATCATTTACTAGCACATGGATTTTATAAAAGTTAAAGAAAAATAAAAGAAATCAATTTCATAAAATCTATTGGATTTTATTGAGTCCATGAAAATACTAACAAATAAATCCAATAAAATTTGATAGACTCTACGTGGATTTAAAATATTCTCTAATAAATCTATCAAAATCTACATAGAATCTAAAATAATTCATAGACTCATTAAAATTCAATGAAATCCATAGCCTTTTATTAGTCAATTAAAATCTCATAGATTCTGCATTGAATACACCTCCCCTAAGTTTAGAGGCTCCAAGTATGTTTCTCTTGAAATTAATGGTTGCTCTCTTTGTTTGGTAAAGTGGCTTGAGTATGTTTCTAATGACTTAAAGAAGATTAACTTTTGGGTTAAATTTGTCATTGTGTTGTTTCTCTCTTGGATGATGCAAGGTTTATTTGATGTTGGTCAGCCTATTGTCATGTCGCGTACTACTTTTAAATGTTTGATTTATGCCTGCCTCCTACCCATGTTGTCTGTGATTGTCCACATCTTGTTGTTTTACCTCTCCACGAAGACTCTCGATTGAGCACAAGTTCTTTTTTCCAAAAACTAGAAGGTTCTGCTTCTAGTGATGTCCAGAGTGGAATGAGGTTTGACGAGGCTCTCAGGCCTGATGGTGGCCTTCATACTGTCGGTGATAATGTTAGACAACTTGATAATGACCTCACATGGATTGCTCTTAACCTTGATCATAATGATGTTGTTACAATGACCATGGAGATGGAGCTTGGAGCTCGAGATGAGCAAACTGATGGATATCAAATGGATGGATACTCAAGGGATGGTCTAGTAAGCATTGACTACAACTACCGTTGTAAAGCTTTACTAGAGGATAATGCGGGAATGGGTAGCCTTGCTGGTGCAGCTCGTGTGTATGCTCATATGGATGCTACTGTCATGGAGAACCAAAATGATGCAGAGGCTGGTGTTGGTGGTGCTAGCCTGGTCGTTGGTGATTCTGCACGTGGTCGTTTGTGAGGACTCTCCTAACTGGAAGCTACTTGTTTAGCTTTGTTAACTTGTCTGTGTAGTTATCAATGTTTGTTTGGTATGAATTTTGTTGATTAGTTGTTGGTTAGTTTGCTTAAGTGTTATAATGCTTAAGCACTGAACGTTGTGTGGGCAAGTCCCACATCTTCATGTGACATTACTCTTCTTGAGTCGAGGTGGCATCTTTGTCTTCCTCTTTATTAAATATATATAATTAAATTAGCAAAAAAAAATTTAAATTCTCGCAATCTTTTTACCTTTGTAATAAACTTTCTAGGGCCGTTATTTTTCTTACGGGTCATACTAAATAGTAATTTTTTTCGATAATTAATTTTATTTTTGTGGCTAATTTAATAACTATTCCATATTTTTAAACATGCAAAATGGTTATTGTACTATTTTTTTTGAATAGTTAGACTTATAAACTTATAAATGAGTATATGTTTTAAAAATGAGTATATATTTTTAAAAAAAATCAGATGAACCAGAATCGATCCTGGAATAAGAGAGGATATACTCTTCATATTCGGATTCTCCAATCGTGCTCAAATGGTTATTGTACTTAAAGAAATGTATTATAAAAAGGTTTTTTTTTCAAATACGTCTCATTTTAAAAACTGATTTATAAATATATCCCATTTATAATTATATTTACAAATATATCCTATATTTAAAAAATTTATAATTGTTAGTTAACCATGATTGATTCCTCTACTTCATTTTTTTTTAAATGATATATATAACCTTTATTACCAACAAATGAATTATATTTTACACTCTATTTTTTTTTTTGCTAAATAAAAATTAATTCAAACGAAAAACTAAGACAAATTTAGGGGCATACCCCGTGAGAATAGAAAAGAGAGTATCTAACCATACTCACTACACAGTAAACTACAAAATGATTGAAACAAACACTTCGCTCGCCTAAAACAATGCAATAAATAAATTGTTATCCCTTCTAGCTGCTGCATTAAATCTCCGGTTGGTGAACATGTTATTTTCCCCTAGTACAAGTTTGTAGAATGGGGGGGGAGGGGGGGTTGAATACAAATTTAAGAATTTTGACTAATTCTTGTGGATTCAAGTTTGTACTTTGATGGATTTAGTGTTTGGAAATATATAGTGAAGAAATTATTTAAACTATGAATTGAAAATTGATATATTGAAAACAAAAAAGACAATTTAAAAATTATTAGTGGATTGATTCCCACTAGTGAATGTTTTGCTTTCAATTAACCTTGGTTAGAATAACCAAGATCTTACAAGTATGAAAAATGCGAACAAGGAAAAACAATACAATTGTTTCTGATTTTTCTAAGTTTTACTTATTCTTGTTCTCTCTCACACTTTTGTTACAATGAACTACTAAACTATATATAGCAGTTCATTTCCTACATCTATTTTTCTATCAACTGATAAAATGCAAATTGAAATTACATTTTACAATGTATTCACTAAAATAGATTGTAGCTTCTTTTCACCGTCTCCTTTGCATTTGTCTTGTTCTGGAAAAATCTTTGTCTTGATATTTTCCTTGAAGACTGTGTTGCCTTGAAAGTCTTTACAATCAAGACATGATTGTCTTCCATTGATTCAGTTTCTGCAAAGATCACAGTCCTTTTGTCTTTAACTAATTTGGGAAACCTTGATCAACTGATAATTGCTGTAAAACTTATCAGTTGGTCCTCCTTTGCTTATACATCGATGGATAGGTTATCCATTGATCAATTGATATATTGATGGATAATTAGTTTATTCATCGACTCCTTATCCATTGACTGCCTTTATCCGTTGATAGCCTTGATACTTTCATCTGTTGATGGAGATCCATTGATTTAACCTTTGTTGATCTTTATCCATCGAACAGTGTCTTTATCCATTGATTCCAATATCCGTTGATCACTTCATTTGAGAGAATTCTGACTTAGAATATTTACAATTTGTCAGTCATTGTTCTCATCAGTTGAAGAGCTATCAATTGAAGTAAAATAGATATCAGTTGACTAGATTATGACATTCGTCGACATATTACAATCAATTGATAAAATGGAAACATGAATCAACTGGTACACTCCATTTTATCAGTTGATGAATAATTTCAACTGATAAATGGTTTCCTAGTTAGTTGATATTTATAAGTCTTATATCCATTGACCAGCTATAATTAAAGTGGATTCTATATTATAATTCTAAGAACTTTGTTATCATCAAAACTCATAATTCCTAACATAACAACTTTGCACAGACTATCTCTTTCACACTCCGGGTAATTTGCATAGCTGAGAAACTATGACCAGGTTTATGAATGCGTTCATTCAGCTCTTTCCAAATTGAATGGCCTCCTACCGAAAGATATAAAAACACAAAGTGTTCATGCACCTTATTCAATCCCAAATAAGAAAACTGACCTGAAGATACCTCTCGTAATCACATAAAAGAGGGACACATGCATTTTGAAAGACTAGCTTCGAATAAGAGCATTCCTCAAAGATATGTTTCACACTCTCCACCATACTGTTGGGTTAAACCCAATATGGTAGTACGAGTTTTGGTGATCCGAGACAAATATGGGTAGTATAGTAATTGTATTTCGATAATTATTATGGGTGATAATAATTATAATAGGGCAATTATTATAGAAGGTTTGTCTTGATCGCAAAAGGTATGTAATTAGGTACCAAGAATGGTAAGACTTGTATGACAAGTATAAGAAGACTTGTGTAACAAGTATGGTAAGTCTTAGTGGCTAAGTTTGTGGTGGCTATATATACATAGTCATAATGTGTTTGATGGTATACATGGATGTTTATGCATCGTTTGGTACGTGGTTGTTCCACGTATAATAATAGAACTTGAGACTGTGAAGTCAGATATGTTTGTGGAAAGTTCAATCTCCTGATTTGGACTTGTATGGTATTATGGACTTTTTTTGACAAACAACATTTAATGCATTTATTAAAACACTCAAATACAGTTGAGACAAACTCCCGAACTGATAATACAAAGTGATTGGGAAACAAATAAATGAGCTAAACAAATAGGCACTTTGTTTTCGGATCGCTTAACATACAGAATAAAATTCTTTAAATTAAAAAGGATTACAATAGCTTTCTGAGCAATCAAAACTGCATCAACCCTGAAACTAGTTATATCACAATTGGCTTTCACATAAATGCCACATGTAGCCCAATATTCAAAAATTTTAGTTACATCAACTAAAATTTGGGAAACAGATGCCCCGGACTATAAACAATCTTTTATTGTGAAAGATGAACTATTGCGATATCCACCACCGTCCTAGCTTCGATGCAATAATTCCAGATCTCCAAAAAATAATATAAATCATTTTCAATGAAAACAACACCAAAACACACAAGTACTTCAAATAAAACATACTAATATACAAAAAGATGGGTAACCAATTAACACCCTTGATAACAAGGTACTAATAAGATCTCACCCAAAAAAGATGTTTTTTCAAAACTTTTGGAGCAAAATCTCGAATTTATTGAAGAAAAAAACTGAAAAATAGAAAAGATGATGGAAGAGCAAATGTGGCTTAATCGGTGAAGGGATTGTAGATCTGAGAAATGAAGAATAGAAGAGACGGTTAGAACCCTAGAACTGAAGATAGGGGTCGACTCTCATTAGAGAGTCTCAGATATCCCGATTATACATTTTTCTATTAATTCTGCGATTGTGGTTTTTAGTCATATTTTATAGACAAATATTATTATTTATAACTTAATTATATGTATATGAGTTATATATAAGTTAAAAGTTAACCGTATGACATATTCATAATTATTAAATAAAAATGGATATATTGATAAAATACATCATTAATTTGGGACATATTATACAAATTCCCATTAATCCATTATAAAACAGTGGCTATCAACAATTTTTTTAATATTATTAATTATTCATATCTTTATTAACACCGTTAAATGGTGGCTGTTTGGTAATACAAAATACAATAATTGCAACTCTTTTTCCAACTCTTATGAATCGTACATCAAAATTTAGAAAATGTAATTTATATTTTTACAGAAGTGGTGTAGCAAGAAAATAGATACAGTATAATGTAGGCTAGACAGATGGAATTTTAAACAGGATATTTGAAAGACAGGTGGGGTACACCTTAACATGAGTTGACACAATCTCTTCACTTGTCTTTATACGAATATAACCAGTTAACCACGGCCTCACTGGGTTCACTTGGTTCCGGTCGTTTGAGATTTTTTAAATTTAAATAAATTTTTTATTTTTTATTTTATTTTTACATATTTTTTAAAAATAAATATTTATTTTAAAATTTTAAAATTAAATATTATTTTCAAAATAAAAAATGAATTACTTATTTTAAGTTAAAGTATATACATACCTATGATTTCTTTAATCCCATGTTCGTTTTGTAAAAAGTTATTTGGGATTAGATCAAGAATTACAATCCTTTAAAATATTAATTTATTATTTGTTTTCCTTGAATAAGGGATAAAATTATAATTCTCTCTAATACTTGGTTGGATGATGTATTATTTAATCATCTCTAACAAGTCATTTTTTAAAGATATAATCCTTTCAATATAATCCAATGTCAAATAAATAAATGATTAGAAAATTTAAAGAATAATAATCAAATCCATATATAATTTAAAGAATTATAATTCAATCTTAAACTTAATCATTCGGAACATATATATTGTTGGATAATTTAATGAATTATAATACTTAGAGATAAATAGAGAATGATTATAATGAACGGGTTATAATCCCATAAAACAAACATATGGCCTTTATGTTTTAATAATAACATACTATTTCGCTGATAAACTTTTTTTTTTGTCAATATTTCACTGATAAACTTAATTAGATATAAAACAACATGCTATGTTTAATATATTCTAATTTTATTTTACAGGATTCTATATTATATAAGTGTGTATAAAGAATGAGTGTGATTCGGTTTAGGCGTAAAGTATCAAATTAAAAAGTTTAATTTTAATAATTATAGAATTGAATTCAAATTGAATCTTAAAAACTGAATCAAACCAAATTTTAATATTTCAATTTAATACTAAAATATAAAATTATATGTATTTCTACTTTTCTTATTAAACTAGAATAAAGTATATTTATAATATAAAATTTTAAACCACTTAATAAAAAATTAGAAATAATACGTTAATAATAGAATTATATCGCAAGAATGATGAACAAAGTCCTGCATTAATGAGAGAGAAATTAGGAGTTAGGTGATACCGAATGAAAATAATAAATTTTAAATTTTATATAATAATTAACTTATTATATATAATTAATTGATATAAAATATATTAATATAAATGATATGTATAATATAATGTAAATTAAAATTAGACTAAACCAACCGAGAACCAAACATTTCGGTTTAATTAATTTAATTTAGACAAATTGATCGGTTTTGAAAAAAATATTATCATGTACAAATATATAATGTATAATATAAGTAGATAAAATGATCTTATAAAAGCAAGTCAAATTCAGTGAAACAAAACGTATTAGGTAGCTAAGAATCTCCGTGCAGAATATATTGCAGACAAAAATTCAGTATATATATAGTGAGATTTATTCTATTTACTAGAAAAGAAAAACATCAAGAAAATGATAAGGACTGAAAAAGAAAACGAGATTAATAACATGACAAGGACAGAGGATGTGAGATGTTTGTGAAAAAAGATAAGGATGTGAGATGTCGCACCAAATGAAAAATGATAAAATTAGGTGACTTTACTAAAGAGAAGACTGCCACCAGATACAAATAATAATAGTACTGCCATAAATAAATACGAATGACTTGCATACTCGTAAAAGCGATAACTCACTGCCACCTTCAAACAAAAAATGGAAAGCCCTCGAAATTCATGCTGACAAAGTTATCTACTTTTAGCGCTACTAACAAATTGTGCGCTGTTGTTTGATTATTACAATTCATCACCCACTCCCTTCCCCATTTTATTGTTTCGAGTACTTAATTTTTGAAATTGAGTGATCATTTTTATCATAGGGTTCAGGTCCGGAGCATGTTATGGTTGAGCAATGATGGGAAGCACGTGAATAGATGACATGACTCTTTAAATTTAAAAAAATTCTCGCATTAATACTGTCCGTGAAAAATTATAGTAGATATATTATTCAGGCAATCGAGGTAATCGATTATCAGAAATCGGGATCATATTGGTAAAAATTAATAGAGTGATGATTTGATTGAATTTGGTTTTTTTAATTTTGTTATGTATTGTTAAATTCGATTAAATTTAAATATGTTTTGTTTGAAATTATTTTTTTAATTCTATCATGCTAAAGTTTGATTCGAAAGTCGATTCAAAGTATATCTAAACTTTTGGCTCGGAATCTGTATTAAAATAATATTAATAATGAAATCTAAGACTTATATTTTAAAAAGTAAATTAAATATTAGAGAAATGTTATTTCCAGAGTAAATTTTTTATTTATAGAGCATTTTATATTAGTATTGTGGATTTTTTGTTTGTCAAGAGAGAAAATATAACTGTGCATGTTTTTAAAATAACATTTCCCTTTCGTGAGATATATTTGGGAGAAATTAAGTTACGAAATAAGTGTAGCACCGTGGTCCGTCAGTTTAATAAACCAACGAGGCTTTGCTGATACTGAGTCTATTGGGCTTCATTTATAATGTTAACTTTGCCCAACCCCTATGTGCAAAGTTATGGTGTAAAAGTCTGAGGGGTAAATCCGTCAATTAAAACTCTCTCTCTCTAAATCACTTCCTTTTTTCTCTCTCTATCTCCGCAAGCATTTCATGTTTCTCTTGTTCACCACAGGCGCTGATGCTGTTAAAGACCTAAGCATCTATAAACTCAGCGCTAGATTCATCGACATCCTCGCCGGCGCTGGAGGTGCCGGAATGTGGACGGACTCTTCTAATCCCAACGCCACTGTAGTTGTCGCCGTCACTGCCTTCGCCGGAATCGCCATTGCCGCCGCTTTCTTCTACTCTAGTAGGTAAAAACTACAATACTTACGCAATAGATACATACTTGCACTCTATAATCCCTATATTTCGATACAATTTAGTAATCAGTAAGTATAGATTAATCAAGTCTAGCTTTGTCCAAATCGTCAGCGTCTTGGAACCAATTGAGGTCACTTTTTGTTGTAGTTGCTACGTCCTTAACTGCTTCAATTTCTTCTTCTGATCGGTGAGTTTATTTTTGTTGTCTTTCGATAGCCACTGATTCAGCTCGAATTTAGCTAGTTTTTGATCGGACATCTTTTTCAATTGCAGACGTCTTTATGTTTGTTTGATCCATCTCAGTTAGGTTATGAAACAGTCGTAGAGGAATTCAACAAATTATAGTTTTCCTTTTATGATTATCGTAATAGGAAAGCTAATTTAACAACGCCTGATATAAATGTATTTTATTTATTTAAATTACTGTTTCGTTCTGCTTGTTTTGGTTATTTTTTAGTTGTTTGATAGTAGTAAAAAGTCAGTTGATGTTGTCCGTGTTTGTTAGATGCATGCTCGTGAATCATGATAACTTTACTGTGAATTTCCATTGTGCTCTATATATATGTAGGTGAGTAGGTGTTATAAGGAACACTTTGAGTTGTACCAGACCTTGTTGAAACCGGTATATGTGCCTCATCCTATATGAATGTTCATTAAAATAATCCAGATGATACAACACACACTGTAAGACAATATAGATGGGTACAATCTATTGTGAAGGCTTCTTGAATTAGCTTAAAACAACAAAATTGTCCGTTGGAAATTGGAATCTGTCCAATCTCTTGCATTCCCTGTTTCACTACTTTCACCAGAACACAAGAGGGAAAGGCCGGGAAACTACATGAATATATTGGAGTGCATTAGAAGACGACTATAGCGTGATGGTATTGTCTTGAGATACGTTATATGATAATCTACGCGCCAAAGAAATTTTACATATATATCAGATGAACAATATTGAAAACTTAGATCAAGGAGTGTACCTTCTGTAACATTTCATTGCATTCTGCTTTTCCCATATTAACTCGCTCTTGTTGTAGGCATCCCTTTTGTGTCAGTTCCATGGTTTACACCTTAAAAACCTTGGAAAGTAAGACGGAGGAGGTGAGTTTGGAGAAGATGATAATAGTGTAAAGTTATATTAGGTTTCTGAAGGATATGACTTCGGAGTAGTTGAAAGGAATGAACATTTCTTCCTTCGAACTTTATACCGTTCCTTCAAACCAAATTTTTTGTTCAATTCCTAGTGATTCTATTAATCAGTTGCATATTTTGTTCCTCCATTTCATATTCATCGTGAGCTTTACTAGCTTCTTCAAACACTCCATCATCTTCCTCATGCACTCTACATTCATCATCTTATCCACAATTTAATTGTCTAGTTTCCTGTCTTTCCCTTAACATGTGCTACTCTTTCAAATTCTCCCTTTCTATTTCAGTGGAGGAATGTACTGGCAACAAAAGATAGCATAAAACATGTTTATACTATATGCACCTTGTCATGACATGTTAAAAATTAATCTTAAATGCCCAGAGCATAATACTGAATTAATCTTCGCCTAAATGTGGAGGCTAAGCCTTAGTGGAAACGAGTATAGTATAAAGGGCCACTTAGTTCAGCAAAGGTTACTTTTTCTAGATTTTCTTGTCCAATAAGTTAGAAGTGGTATAGTTGTACATGCATTTTTCACTTAAGCTACTGCCAAAACATGTGATTTGCTCGAAAAGAATGATATAGAACCGAGAGTTTTGAGAAATTTTTGGGATATAGAAGTTAATGAAGATCTTAACAGTTTCCAAAACTTCTCCGAGGAGAAGTGAGAAAGAGGAGAGCCCATTTTGTGTCAAGAATCGGAACCCCTTTTTTTCGAAATCATCTGATATTCACATCTGTGAATGCCACAAAATATAGCAGAACTCTATGTATTCTTGATTTCGTTCCGCTCACTTGTAGTCAACCGTCATTGTTTCATCGCTAATGCTTATAGCTGCTACAGTTTTAGAAAAAGGATTATCAATGTAGCTTATTATTTAGTGATCCAACTCACTTGCACATGAAAGCATAAATTGATTCTTCCTCATGCGTAGAAAATTTATTACAAAGTACCATCAACGTACAAGGAAGAATGTATTTTGTTTAGGAAGATTTGAACTCTCAGCATGTATATTCAATACGTGATACTATGTGCATCTATCAGTCAAAATTCGATATATAAAATTCACGAAGATACCTGATTATGAAGTATGTGTGAATCGCGTGATATATGTAATTTGATTGCTTAAAATTAAGTGTGACTTCTATTCAATATCAGGGGTCATCTGAAATCTCCATGGTCTCGCTCAAGAAGAAAACCTGCTCTTTCACCTGAGCAGTGGAGACTTTTGTTTACACCGGAGGGGAAATTCCATTGTGGTGGAGTCAAGTTTTTAAAAAAAGTCCGCAGTGGGGTAAGTCCATTTTATATTTGTATACTTTATCTGTTATGACTTATGTATATTTTAGTGCTAATAAATAA